>BPLR01014426.1:0-61796 GCA_021605095.1 Caerostris extrusa
CTGGACTTCCGTTCAGCAGCTGGAGAGAAAATCGACGAAAATTTCCGTTCGCTTAAGAGCTGGGCAGGACATGGGCGATTCTTGCTTGTTCTTTGATTTGTAAAAAACCAAGAGCTTCATTTCTCCTTAAATTTCGCGTTTATGTACCAAACTCAGCTCGTTTAGGCCTTTTGTTTTTGATCAAGTTGAATTTAACGAGTCAGTTGTTTATTTTTGTTTGCTCAAAACGAATCCTTTGTGCGGCTCGATTAATGTTGTCGTTTCTGATGACCTCAAGCGATAGAATAAAACAAGTTCGGTTTTTATTATTATTATTTAATGTGATTATTAACTAAATGGAAATGGGGATTTGTGTCGTGATTAATCTTTCTGATTGAAGCAGGTTTGATTAAATATTGCGTAGTGAGGTAAGAAAAATATTTTGTGTAATTTTTATAATGGCAAAATTTAAGCCTTTTATTTTAAAAAATAAAGATGTTAAATTACAAAGATTTATAAATTTGTACCATAAGTATTAAACATTGGAAGTTTCAAACAAAAGTTAATATAATGAATAATGAACTTTATGGCACATTTTTTCCCTTATTATAAGAACACAAATAAATAACAATAAATGACAACAATAATGGCAATGTCCTATAATAATAATAAATATAAATACGTCCTATTTATATTTACTCATATATTAACTTAAATAGGATATAATAAGTCCTATTTAAGTTAATAAGTAAATAAATATTTCTTCAAACAAAAAACATCTCTAAAATCAATTTTTATTTTTTTTCCTCTATATTATTCAAAGCATTATTCAAATACGACCCATTTTTTATTTTTTATTTTAAACCAGCAGTATAAATGAGAATTAATAAGTCCAAATAATAATAATAAGTATAAATAAGTCAAATAATAGTAATAAGTATAAATAAGGTCAAATAATAATAATAAGTATAAATAAGTCTATAACAATAATAAACATAAAGTCCTATTTATACTTATTATATCTTTAAGTTTACTAGAGTATAAATAACTACCTAACTGTATTATGTCCTATTTAAGTTTACTGGGTATTAATAACTACCTAACTGCTTATTATGTCCTATTTAAGTTAATAATAAGTATAAATAACTTAAATAGGACATACTAATTATAAAAGGAACTTATTTATACTTATTATTAAGTCCTATTTCTTCAAACAAAAAGTCTAAAATCAACTTTTATTTTCATCTCTGTTATTCAAAGCATTATCCAAATGCGATCCATTTCTTATTACCCAAAGCAGAAAGTATAAATTAGAATTCATGAGATCAAATAAATAATTCCCCAGAACAAAAAGACTAGTACTCCAACGGACTTGATAAAAGTGAAAGGAGTCCTTGCCCACTGCGTCCCAACTGCCTTCTGCACTGTGCACGCCAAACGGACCAGGAAACATACCGCTTTCTTCAGTAAACATGCTCCGTTCTGGAAATCCCTCTTCGCTCTTTGATACTGAACATCTCTGCCTTTCATGTCATCTTGACCAAAGGGAGAAATAGATCGACTTCTAAAAGATCCAACAAAAAGTCCTTTTTTATATTCCTTATCTATTATAGGCTGCTGCATGCAAATATAGGAAGGAAGAATCTTATACCGTGCCTTTTCTTCGGGTTCTTCCTTTTCATGAAATGTGTTATTTTTGGGGGAGTTCTCCAAAGGGATCGTTGGGATTTGCTGTATGATTATAACAGTTTATACAGAATTTATTTGAGAGATTTGGGAAAGAATATAAAATGTTTTAGCTTTATGTGACTTTATCGTTGATAGTTGAAAGGATTTCTTAACTAATAGAGCTCGCAGTTTTAAATCCAACAACAAAGTCAAACCGATATCTCTTATCCATACTGATAATAACCATGGTAAATCCATAAGTCAGTACGTTGTTAAAGCTACATTTTAGATTTGGCTTGGTTTGTCACTCTATCATCATTTTGTGCACACTTACATGGCTAATCATCCTCGTAACCTACAATTTAATGTGGATTCGAACCCCTCACAAACGTCCTGTACCACCCCAAATAATCGACGGGAAGCATGTGATACCAATGGCCACAGCGTTAACCAGTTGGCCGCCTAGGCCATATAATTTTACAGATAAATTTTTATATAAAAAGTAGTTGCTGAATTAAAAAAACTAACTTTAATTAATAATCATTATTATCAATTAATTCTGAATTCACATATTGTTAAATTCAATGCTTAAATTAATTTGAAAAGTTTTGAGGAAAAATGGGTTAAAATAAACTTTTATTTCTTCAAATTAAAATATAAAAATATATATAGGAAATCAACTTTTATTTCTCCATCTCTATTATTCAAAGCTTTATCCAAATAAGATCCATTCTTTATTTACCCAAACCAGTGATTATAAATTAAATTAAATAAATCAGATAATAATAATAACAACTATAAATAAGTACTATTTCTTGAAACAAAAAACATCTAAAATCAACTTTTATTTCTTCATCTTTATTATTCAAAGCATTATCAAACACGATCCATTTCTTATTTACCCTAACCAGAAGTATAAATTAGAATTCATGAGATAAGAAAAATAAGGACCCCTCAGAACGATGACTACTCCTATGGACTTGATAAAAGCGAAAGGAGTCCTTGGCCACTGCGTCCCCAACTGCCTTCTGCTATTGCACATAAACGGACCAAAAGGAAACATATGCTTTCTTCAGTAAACATGCTCCGTTCTGGAAATTCTTTTCGCTCTTTGATACAGACATCTCTGCTGCCTTTCATGTCATCTTGACCAAAAGGAAAATAGATCGACTTCAAAAAAGAGCCAACAAAAAAAGTCCTTTTTATATTCCTTATCTATTATAGGCTGCTGCATACCAATACTTAAGGAAGAATCTTATTCTGTGCCTTCTGTTATGGTTCTTCCTTTTTCATGAAATGTATTCTTTTTGAGGAGTTCTCTAAATGAATCGTTTGGATTTGCGGTTTGATTATAAAAGTTTATGCAAAATTATTTGAGAAGATTTTTGGAAAGGATTTAAAAATATTTAGCTTTATGTGACTTTTTGGTTGATAGTGGAAAGGATTTCTTAACTAATGGAGGTCAGTTTGAAACCAACAAGCAAAGTCAAACCGATATCTCTTATCCATACTGAGAATAACTATGATAAATCAATAAATCTGCACGTTGTTCCGCTATATTTGAGATTTGACTTGCTTTGTCACTCTACGATCATTTTTGTGCACACTTTGGGCCAATCAGCATGGGACCTACAATTGAATGTGGATTTCAAACCACTCGCAAACATCCATACCACCGCCATGGTTCGAACGGGAAGCATGTGATACCAAAGACCACAGCGTTAACCACTTGGCCACCAGGCCGCACATAATTTTGTATAGATAAATTTTTGTATAAAACGTAGTTTCTGAATTAAAAAAATAACTTTAATCAATAATCAATATTATCTATTAATTTTGAATTTACATATTGTTCAATTCAATGCTTAAATTAATTTGAAAAGTTTATTGCATAAAAAGGGTTAAATAATCTCTATTTCTTCAAGTTGAAAAAAAAAAAAAACTGTCTGAAATCAACTTTTATTTCTTCATCTGTATTATTCAAAGCATTATCCAAATAAGATCCATTTCTTATTTACTCAAACCAGTGAGTATAAATTAGAATTAAATAAATCCAGATAATAATAATAACTATAAATAAGTACTATTTCTTGAAACAAAAAACATCTAAAATCAACTTTTATTTCTTCATCTGTATTATTCAAAGCATTATCCAAACACGATCCATTTCTTATTTACCCAAACCAGAGTATAAATTAGAATTCATGATGTAAGAAAAAAAATAAAAGACCCTCAGAACAAAGACTTCTCTTACGGACTTGATAAAAGTGAAAGGAGTCCTTGGCCACTGCGCCCCCAACTGCCTTCTGCACTATTGCACGCCAAACGGACCAAAAGGAAACATACGCTTTCTTCAGTAAACATGCTCCGTTCTGGAAATCCCTTTTCGCTCTTTGATACAGACATCTCTGCCTTTCATGTGATCTTGACCAAAGGGAAAAATAGATCGACTTCAAAAGAGGGCCAAAAAAAAAAAAACCCTCCTTTTATATTCTTATCTATTATAGGCTGCTGCATACCAATACTTAAGGAAGAATCTTATTCTGTGCTTTCTGTTATGGTTCTTCTTTTTCATGAAATGTATTCTTTTGAGGAGTTCTCTAAAAGGAATCGTTTGGTTTTGCTGTATGATTATAAAAGTTTATGCAAAATTATTTGAGGAGATTAGGAAAAGAATTTATAAAGTTTTTAGCTTTATGTGACTTTTGGTTGATAGTGGAAAGGTTTTCTTAACTAATAGAGCTCAGTTTGAAATCCAAGAACCAAAGTCAAACCGATATCTCTTAACCATACTGAAAATAACAGTGGTAAATCCGTAAGTCTGTATGTTGTTCAGCTAGATTTGAGATTTGGCTTGGTTTGCCACTCTACGATTATTTTGTGCACACTTTGGGCTAATCAGCCCGGAACCTACAGTTTAATGTGGATTCCGAACCACTCTCAAACATACATACCACCGCCAGGGGATTCGAGGCGGAAAACATGTGATACCAAAGGCCACAGCGTTAACCAGTTGGCCACTAGGCCGCGCATAATTTTGTATAGATAAATTTTTGTATAAAAAGTAGTTGATGAATTACAAAAAAATAACTTTAATTAATAATCATCATTATCTATTAATTTTGAATTCACATATTGTTTAATTCAATGCTTAAATTAATTTGAAAAGTTTATTGCTAAAAAAAAAAAAGGGTTAAAATAACTCCCTATTTCTTCAAGCTAAAAAAAAAAAAAAAAAAATAACATCTGAAATCAACTTTTATTTCTTCATCTCTATTATTCAAAGCATTATCCAAATAAGATCCATTTCTTATTTACCCAAACCAGAGAGTATAAATTAGAATTCATGAGATAAGAGAAATAAATACCCTTCCATAACAAAGACCACTCATACGAAGTTGATAAAAAGCGAAAGGAGTCCTTGGCCACTGCGTCCCAAACTGCCTTCTGCACTATTGCACGCCAAACGGACCAAAAGGAAACATACGCTTTCTTCAGTAAACATGCTCCGTTCTGGAAATTCCTTTTCGCTCTTTGATACAGACATCTCTGCCTTTCATGTCATCTTGACCAAAGGGAAAATAGATCGACTTCAAAAAGAGCCAACAAAAAAGAAGTCCTTTTTGTATTCCTTATCTATTATAGGCTGCTGCATACCAATACTTAGGAAGGCACGGAATAAGATTCTTCCTTTAGTGTTCTTCCATTTCATAACATGTATTCTTTTTTGGGGAGTTCTCCAAAGGAATCGTTTGGATTTGCTGTATGATTATAAAAGCTAATGCAAAATTATTTGAGGAGAATTTGGGAAAGAATATAAAATTTTTTAGCTTTTATGTGAATTTTTGGTTGATAGTTAAAAGGATTTCTTAACTAATAGAGCTCAGTTTGAAGTCCGACAAACAAAAAGTCAAGCCGATAGCTCTCCCATCCATATTGAGAATGACCACGATAAATCCGTAGGTCGGTACGTCATTCCGCCAGACTTGAGGTTGGGTTTGTCGCTCTACGGTCATTGTGTGCACACTTTGGGTTAATTATACTGAGACGTACAGTTTAAATTGATTCCGAACCACTCGCAAACATCCATGCCACGGCCAGGATTCAAACCTGAAACCTTCGGTACTATAGGCCAGAGTGCTAGCTAGATTTGAAAGGTTAAAATTTTTCTATTTTCCCTTAAATGTTGTTCGTTCCAAAATATGTAGACACATATGGGTACAGTGTAGCATTCCTATTTTCTAAGATGCAGCCTGATTAAAGATGAATCTACTAGATCTAAATTTCCACTCTTGATTTGAAATTGCATATGCTACATCTATCAGAAGCCATGATGTACCATCAAAAAATGTACATATATTTCTTAGTTTGTATCTTTGTTTTAAAATTTACTTATATTTATTAGTATTCTATTTATTCCTTTCTGTGTTGTATGGTTGTTCTTCTAAATTAAATTTTGAAATGATTTTAAAGTCTTAAGTTTTCACAATTGATTTGATATTGTATAGCCCATTGCTATCAGAAGTCAAATGTTAAATTTACAAAATTTACTTCTAGTTCTTAGTTTATATCTATTTATTTCAGAATTTATACCTATTAGTATTCTATTTATTCCTTTCTTTGCTGTAAGGTTGCTCTTCTTAAAGTAATGTTAAGGTCTAGGTTCTCACTCTTGATTTGATATTGTATAGGCCTAGTATAGGCCCTATAACTACCTAGGTAAATTTTGCTCAGAAGCCATGAGTTAAATTTACAAAATTTATATCTATTCTTAGTTTATACCTTACGATTTCAAAATATCTATTTCTTAGTTTTTAATTATTCATTTCAAAATTTATGTATATTTCTTAGTTTATAATTATTTATTTCAAAATTTATATTTATTTCTTAGTTTATATCTATTTACTTCAAAATTTATATTTATTTCTTAGTTTATATCTATTTACTTCAAAATTTATATCAGTTAGAATTCTATTTATTCCTTTCTTTTCTGTAAGGTTGATCTTCTAAAATAATGTTAATGTCTAGATTATCACTCTTGATTCCATATTGTATAGGCTACAGCTATCAGAAGCCATGTGATAGACACAAAAATTTATATCTATTTCTTAATTTATATCTATTTATTTCAAAATTTATATCTATTGCCATTATATTTACTTGCTGGAAGGTTGTTCTTTTAAAATAAACTTTAAATAATGTTAAGATTTAGGGTCTCGCTATTTGATATTGTATAAACTACAGCTATCAGAAGACATGTAACTAAATTCACAAAATTTATATCCATCACTTAGTTTATATCTATTTATTTCAAAATGTATATCAATTTATTAGTTTATATATTTCAAAATTTATATCTATTTCTTAATTTATATATCTCAAAATATATATCTATTTCTTAGATATAAATTTTGAAATAAATTATAAACTATTAGTATTCTATATATTCCTTTACTATTTTGTAGGATTGTTTATCTTTTAAATTTACTTTAAAATAATTTCAAAAAGACCTAGATATTCACTAAACTTGATTTATTCAATTTCTTCTATTAGTAACTAAATTCACAAAATTTATATCTCACTTAGTTTATATATCTTGTTCAAATTTTCATATCTATTTCTTAAAATACTATTTTTTATTCATCCACTCTAGTTCAAATATATTTTTTTGAACTTGTATTTGGATGTATAAACTACAGCTACAGTTTTTCAAATATTATTCATTCATTAAATTTAAATTTAATTAAAAATTTATATTTTTTATATTAAGTTGCATATATCTACCAATAAATTTTGAAATAAATTATAAATGGCTTACCAGATTGTTCTTTTAAATTTAAAAAAATGAATGAAAATTATTTATAAAGGACTTTCTACAATATAGTGAAAAACAAAGTAGGAATTGACTTAAATTTTTTTTTTTTATATTACTTGTTATTGTATAGGCTTGCTGAAATTTAAAAAAAAAGTAGGAATTTTGACTTTAATTTTTATATATATTACTTATTACTGTATAGGCTACAGCTGTCAGAAACCATGTGTTAAACTCACAAAACTCATATCTATTTCTCACCTAGCTTTATCAAAAATTAGCAAAACAAGCGAAATCTGAAACATCCTACGAGTTCGACAAAGTTGATATCGCTGCTCAGAACACACCCTTAAAATACTACATACACCTTGCCATTCATGGCACGGGCCTACATTAATTTAATGCGCTCCGCTCATTTACCCTATCAGGTCACGTAGGGCTTACTGATAGATAACTTCGAACAAACTCTCTGTCTAGGACAGTTCTGAAGAAAACTATTTAGGAACTAGGAATAATCAGTTGATTAGAGTAATCAGCTTATCCATTTCACCTCGCGAAATTCCGAGAAGTTTTCTTAATGCGAAATTTCCGACTCAGATTATATCTTCGAGCTTTCTAATTTTGTTAGTATGTATATAAATCTCGTTTGAGCCAATTTTAGGGCCTCAGCCTAACTGGTAGAGGGGGTAACAGTGATAACATGCTTAGTTTGCTGTAAACGTTGTGGTTGTTGCTTTTAAGAGTAAGGAGAGCCCTATTATGTTTGTGACAATGAGTACAATAAAAAAAAAAAAAAAAATTTTTTTTAAGTCACTTCCTACTTTTTTTTCCCACTATATTGCAGAAAGTCCTTTTATAAATAATTTTTCATTCATTTTTTAGGTTTATCTGGCGCCATCTATTGGCAGATATATGCAACTTAAATCTAAAAAAAAACCTAAAATTATTTAATTACTGAATTAATATTTGAAAAACTGTATTAACATCCAGTGTCATTCCACTACAAGTTCAAAAAAATGTATTTGAACTTGAGTGGATGAATAAAAAAGTGTTTTATGAACGATTGAAAATTTGAACACGATATATATAGGGAGAGTGTGAGCTAACAGAAGGAATTGAATAAGCGTCTCGTATCGATAATTAGGCTGCTTGATAGAAGTTTTTTGTGGTTTTATCCCATACGACATGCTAATTCAGGACAGTTACCGCCTAAAAGTCCTACCTTCTTCGTCTTGCAATGGGTTGTTTGAGATATACATGGAAAACGAAGATTGTAATTATTCTTCCCACTACGCACTGGCAAGAGATACCATGTAGCGTTCAGGAGAAATTGTCAGTTGGCCTACAGACTCTCACCCGGAGAAGTATATTTTGTGCATCTTGTACTGTACATAGCTGAGTATCAGGTTTTCAGCTTAGAAGTGGAGTCCGTCCACGAATCTATAATTATATGTAATTATATAAGTGCAGAGTCTATGGTATAAATCCATTTTTGATTTATTTATGGCGATTCGTAGTGGAGTTATCTGGTAAATAGAATGCCGTAAGGCATGTGTTCCGCGAATAGATGCATGTAATCTTGTGGGCTGGCGGAATTTTTTGCATTATCTTAGCGTAATATAAGCGTCGATGCTTATTTGTTTAACTTATTTGTTATTGTTTAACTTATTAAACTGATACCTACTGATTATGGATTCCAAATGGATTTAAGATTTTCGGAGTTTCCAAAGGTATGGATTCCGAACAACTACCAAACATCCCTATCACGGCCAGAATTCGAACCCAAAACACCAAAAGTCAGAGCGATAGCCAATTGGCCATCATGCTGCTTGAATTTGTAGGATTAGACATTGAAGGGTTTCTTTAAATTGTAGCGACACTAGGTTTAAAGCGTTGATCAACAGGAGTGTTATTGTCTTTCTAAAATTTAAAAAAAGTGGGTTTATAAAACAACATAAAAAAGTACAACAAAATTTTAAAAGATTCGATAATTTTATTTATAATTTTATGGCCGAGTGATTGCGCTCAGTGCCACAGGATTCGAGTTCGTGTCCCGGCAGTGCCATGAATGTTGTAGTGGCCATCCACTTTAACGTCGCGTAATCCACTTTAAACCGTAGATCCCAGCCTCATTTGACTGTAGAGCGTTGGGTGTAGGACTGACAAGCTTATCCCATAAAAAAAGGAAACATCTTCTATCTAGAAATCTGCCAGCGAGCAGACGACATTGTGCCATTATAGGGCTGAAGCGCCACTGATAATGATGATGATAATTTTATTCCAAAATTGCAGGGGTCAATTGAGTGTATGAAAAAGTTCACCTTTTTTTTTTAATAAAATGAAAAATCTTTTAATCATATAAATTTAAATTATTAATAAAACAGAATTTAATATTCTTTCATCTCAAAATTTCTACTTATAATTTTTTTTATAATTTAGCAAATAAGTAAGGGATCCGAATATAAAATACACAATAATCACCAAAAAATTTGGAATCAATCATACATTGCAAATTCAAAATTTTATTCGTTAACCCTCATTTGAGGAAAATAATTATATTTCTGGTAGCTTTCGTTTTAATTAAATACAAATATAGGCGTAAAGTTTAATAGTTTATTTCATAATGAAAGATATTTTTTTTCATATTGAGAACGTTGTTTCGATTTGGGTTTTAATTGATTTTCTGGAATAATTTAAAAAAGCAGAGTAAAAAGTAAAGCAATCTTCTGAAAAATGTTAATAGATTTTTAATGTTTTCTTTACTGAAAAAACAAAAAATTAAAAATTTTACCATTTATTACTGAAGGTTTATTCTTAAACTGAACTCAGAATACACGATTTAGATTTTATTTAAATGAAGAATTTTCTGCTTTACTACGAATTTAATGAACCTCTTTAAATTATTAACGTTTGAAACATAGCTTCTTACGTAATTTTAATGGATGCGAAATAATTGACAACCGACTGTTTTATCTCTTACTTAGCATTCAGTTCTTCTTTAAATAAAATTTTAGAAAAAGAATCTAAAACTATTACAGCTTAAAATGGAAAATAAATAAAAAAAAAATAACTCCATCAAAATCAATTACGCTAACAAAATAAAAGAAAAGCAGGTCCTTTTTTTGGCAACGTTGTCTGTAGCAGACGATTATTAATGAATGTTTTACTGCAACTTTTTTTATTCGAATGTGTTTAAAAATGGCGAAAGAGAAACCTGATTTTCAAAAACAGATTGTTCTGTATGTAGTATATTTTTTATTCCGTTTTAAGGTTGAAATCCCACCTCTCTATTTATTTTAATTTTTTATTGTTTTTCTTTAAAAATAATTAGTTAAACTATTTTGCTTGACTTGCAGTAAAAGCAAAATCTTTCCAAATCTTTTTTTTTATTATTATTATTGATGTCGTTTGTGTTTAAAATAAAATGCTTTTTCATTCTTGATTCGATTGAAATTAATTATCATGTCAACTGCTTATGCTTTTGGAATCCTTATTATTGCTTTTATTATTGAAATGAGATGATAGTTGATGTTAATAATTTATAAAGAAAAAAAACTTTTCAGGAATTATGCATTTAATTTAAATTTGAATTTAACTTGATATCTGAAACTGCAGATAATAATTGTCAATTTTTATTTAACCCCTTTAAAATATGAAATACGTATTTTTCTGAAACATATGATGTTTTAGGTATTTTTTTTTCAATGTAATTTAATAAAAATTGGTTTTCAGTCAGTTTTATAAATTCTTAAAAGTGATAACAATTTTTTTAATATTTCCTTGTTTTTTATGCGAGTTCAATTATTGAAAAAATATTTAATTAATCAATATAAAAAAACAACTAAATGGTCAATGCGTTTTATAAAATTTGATTTTTAAATAATTGTAAAAAATTTAAAAAAATATATTTTTTCTATGTTGTACATACGAATTATTTTTAATGGAAATTTATAATACTGTAAATGAAATTCAGTCATTTTAGTTCAATTTATTTAATCGCAGTTAAAATAATATAGATATTTTAATATTTATTTTAATTAAAATGCTAATCATGTATAATTAAATTAATATAAAACATAAAAAAAAAAACTGAATGGCTAATTTTTATCAAAAGTATAAAAAAGAAACTATGCATTAAATTTAAATTGATATTAAATTTGATATCTAAAATTACGGATAATAAATTGTCAATTTTTATTTACCCATTGAAATTATGAAATATATATTTTTAAACACTGTTGTTGTACATATCCATTGTTTTTTATGGAAATGTCCATTTTTATTAAAGCTCATTTATCGCAAAATGCTGAAAATGCCAATAATAGATTCAGTTAATTATATGAATTCCTTAAATATTGCAGACAATTTTTTTTTTTTTACGAATATTTTTTAAATATAACATGAAAAGATCGTTAATTTATTTAAATAATTAAAATATTATTTTAATAAATATAACATGAAAAGATCTTATAAAAAATAATTATGCATTTAATTTAAATTGAATTAAATTTAATATCTGAAATACAGGTCATTTTTTGTTTAATAAATTATAAAATACATATTTTTAAAAGTGTTGTTGTGCATATTCATTGGTTTTGGTGGAAATGTCCGTTTTTATTGAAGCTCATTTATTGGAAAATGCTGAAAATGCTAAATTCAGTTAATTTTATTTAAATATTACAGACAGAATTTTTTTTAAATTTTTCTAGTAAGTTACTAATCATTATTAATAAATACAATCTTATTAAAAGTTAGTTTAATTTAATTAATTACAATTGCTATTAATATATCATTAATTTCATATTGGCTACATTGCAAATTTTAACATCTGAAACTACAAATAATAATTCTCAATTTTTGTTTAACCCTTTATAATTATAATATATATTTTTAAACAGTGATGTTGTTCATGTACATTGTCATGTTCATGACCTTTCTATTCACGGTCATTTAACGAAAAATACTGAAAATGCTAATAATTGATTCAGTCAGTTTTAACAATTCCTTAAATATTGTAGATAGAATTAAAAAAAAACATTTTATAGATTACGAATAAATTTTAATAAAGATAATCTTTGGAGAGTTAGTTCAATTTAATTAATTCTAGTTAAAAATGCTATTAATACATAATTTAATTCATATAAAACATACAAATTTGAATGGCTAATTTTATCAAAGTATAAAAAACGAAATAATAAATTAGAATCGAAAGATGTGTGTAATTATACGTAAAATAAAAAATTTTCCTGTTTATTGCAAAAATTTTAAAACCGATCATTATTTATTTAAAAATTTTATCGTCCTCGATATTATGTTAGTTAATATGGTATGCAGTATTAAGATATGAATTCAATTAAGTACTTAAAATGTCTTAGTAATTCAGTTTTCTGTCGTCTTTATTAAATTAACCAATAATAAATAAATAAATTTAATTTATTTTGGTTAAATACATTCATATAACAGCATATTCATAGTAATATCAAAAAATATGCAAGAAAACTTTTGATAAACATATCTGTAGAGCATTATTTTTATTTATGCTAAAATACACCTTGATTAATTTAAATTTGCAATAACTAATTTATATTGATGTAATATTATGTCTTTATTTAATTAACCGCTAATAAATACAATCAATTCATTTTGTTAAATACATTCCTCTAACAGTGTGGTATTTTAAAAATACACAAGAAAACTTTTTGATAAACATATCAGTGGTACATTATATTTATTTATGACAAAATGCACCTTGGTTAATTTAAATTTGCAGTAAATAATTTATATTTCTGTAATATTTAACTGTGGGAGCCCTGATTGTCGCTCTGGCGCTTTTTGCCACTAGTTTCGGGTTCTAATCCCGGCGGGGTCATGGATGTTTGTAGTGGTCCGGAATCCATTTTAAATCTTAGGTCCCTGTCTAATATGACTGTTGGGCGTAGGGCTGACAACCGTACCCTGAAAAAAATTCTCTTGTTTCGAAATCTGCCAGTATTTCTTTTTCATGCTATTAATTTACTGTATTCTTGCATGAAATCTTTATGCAAGTATACAGTAAATTAATTTAAAATTGCACGTAATTTAAAATTACAGTAAATTGCATTTAGCATAAAGGTTCTTATTATGCATTTAGTTAATTTTATTAATTTTGCTTAATCATTCGGTAAATTAAAATTATTTTATTTCAACTATTTAATACCAATTATAATAAGGCACAATATAACAAGCTTTTGCATTTATAACTCTTAATGATATTTATTTACACTCAGATATAAAGAAACTTTCGAAACTTAAAAAACAACCCAAATTTATCTAATCACAGTAAAGGATGATTTCAACAGGCGAATATCTAACCGATTCTATGCTTTTAATGGTCCTAAAACCATGCTGTAGGCACCCAAAACAATTACCGACACACAAGGTTAAGACTTCCACCTTCCCCAACGATCGCCCACACATCCACTCCTTCAAGGCGCTGATTTAAAAGTCAAGGCCAACAGGTAGAAACACTTTGAATTGTATCTTCGCATGTACCTGTTGGAAGTTTGATTCTCAAATGAAGCGGTAACTGGG
Source organism: Caerostris extrusa (assembly GCA_021605095.1). Classification (NCBI taxonomy): domain Eukaryota; kingdom Metazoa; phylum Arthropoda; class Arachnida; order Araneae; family Araneidae; genus Caerostris; species Caerostris extrusa. The sequence goes on from BPLR01014426.1 coordinate 14,030, forward strand.
CGTCTTCTTCGAGATCTGTTGATGACACCTCCTGCGCTGGCCTTGGTCGTGTTCGTGCTCGTTTGCGTTCGTTGTTTGCAGGATGAGTTATTGTTTTTGGACAGTATATATGAGTGTTTTAACAACCAATTGATTTATTTTAGGAACCTTTGAACTTAGCGCAGTGTTTTTTAACCTCATTAGGTGAAAAGTAGACTTTGAGTAATAGATAATGTTCAGAAAAATTTTTCTTTAAGGTCTTTGATATGAAGAAACTGTTCTTCAAACTTTTGCAACTTAAGAAACCTTTTCGTTTTTTTTTTTTTTATATTTTGTTTTAGTTTTTTTTTTTTTTAATATTTAATGAAAACACTACTTATCTAGAAATTAAATGTTCGCTTTTTTTAACTATTTTTTTTTATTTTATAAAGTGCGACAAACACTGCTACAAACAACAATTCACGGATATCTGGGATAGTTTATAAGGGACCCTACGATTCATTATACCACAGTTTGAATATCATTGATCTAGGGTTCTGATAAGTTCCATTCTGATACATTTTTGCTTGTTTCTGGCGAATGCATCAATATTTCTTTATTTCATCCTAATAATAATTTTATAAAAATATTAATCTTGTTCTGTCCATAAAAGTTCATGCGTTGTTTCAATATGTCGTTCATTTAAAAAAAATAAATTTCTAATGCAGATGTCAAAACAAACAGTTACCCTTATGCCATAAGCAAGGGCTGCACCACTGTTACACATTTAGCATTACCCAGGGGACATAGTTTGAAGATATGCTATGGACGCGAGTAACACTACCCCTGCAACGCTCTACTATCATATTAGACTGGGACCTGTGATTTAAAGTGGAATCCGAACCACTACAAATGCCATGGCACCACCGGAATTCGATTAATGGGCTTATAATTCCAAATTTTTGCTTACTATTTTGTTTCACAAAGAATATTGAACTTAGTTTGCTTTATTTGCGTCATGGGACGCTTGTGTTTTTTGAATGTTTCCTAAAAGGTTGAAATTACTTTTTGTGCCTTATGAGCCTGATATATTGTGTCTGTTGTTATTGTTGTTGCTAATCACCAGGTCCAGAACACCCCGTCGCAAGCAACTGGGCCATAGCTAACGGTAATATGCAGCTTCACTTTAGCGAGGAACGACGCGGAGTGCCAACGGCCATACCATGCTGAATATACCGGTTCTCGTTAGATCACCGAAGTCAAGCATCATTAGGCGCGGTCAGTCCTTTGGTGGGTGACCACCTGGAAACACCGCGTGTCGTTGGCATTCGCAAATTTGGGACCTGAATGGCCGAGTGTCTAGCGCTCTGGCGCTCGGTACCACAGGTTTCGGTTTCGAATCCCGGCGGTGCCATGGATGTTTGTAGTGGTTCGAATCCACTTTAAGCAGTAGGTCCCGGTCTCCCATGACTGTAAGAGCGTCACGGAGTCAAAGTCAGACTTCTACCTACGGGTGCTCCATCACAACAGAAGCTGCTTCCTTCCCCTTCAATCATGAGTACGTATGGATTCGTGGGCTTCGCCAGCCAAGTGGGATAAGAAACAACAACAACAACAACGACGCGGAGTGAAGACTGATTAAATCTTAAGATAACGCTCTACGATTCTATTAGATCGAGAACTACGACATTAAAATGGATTCGAACCACTACTGAATTCATTTTATTTTAATGCGAGATTTAATTAGAAGGAATGCCCGATTAGAACATATATTTTCTGTTGTAATTTTTGTTTAGCGTTTTTGCTTTATTTTCAAATATAGTTTTTCTTGTACAATTTTCATCAGAGAACTAATGACGGATACTAATAGTTTATCTAGTATTTCTAGTTTTCGTATAACAAAATGCATAAATTTACTATAACATACAAGTTTACTTAAAATAATAACCAGCTGTTAATTAATATAATTGTAACACATTTTGCTCTTATTGATAAAACAATATTTATGCTATTGCAATATTTATAATTAATTCCTAAGATATTACAATAAGATAGCACCTTTCTGAGATAACTAAATACTTTTCTTCTTCATGGCGCGACTATCCCATGGTGGGCCAAGGTCGTCTACCTGCTGCCCGATTACGAAACATGAGAATTTTTTTTTTTCACAGTGTAGGGTTGTCATCTCTAAGCAAAACGATTTACAATCATATTACATATATCAGAACCAAAGGTTTAAAGTGGATTACAAGCCCCTTAAATATCTATGGCCCTGTCGGGACTTGAACCCAAAGCCTGTAGCACCGAGCTCCAGAGCGCTAGACACTCGACCATTTCGGCTTCTTTTTCGTGTCTTATGAGATTATTATTTTGCTTTGTTTAACCGTAGAATTTTAATAAATAAACCTTCATTTCCAATTCACAAATTTAATTTTTATGGATATTAAATTTTTCTCAAATCTACAAAGGTAACTACTGTTGCCAATTGAACCCTTTGATGGAAAGATACCACAACAAATCCAAAATAAATCATTACAAATTGCTTTTTAAACCTCGAGGAAGTTTTACACCGGTTATTCAAAGTTCCCAAACAACGGATCCCCTTAAAATCGCTACAACTTTCCTCAACACAAGAACCCTCCGATTAAAATCGATGATTATAAGTTCGCGTGATGAGAGCCAAAACCAAGGAAATTAAACACAAGCAGCAGCAGAAGAAGCATCTGTTTACCAAGACGACGGATTTGCCCATGATAATGATGCCGAGAAGCGCCCAGCGCCGTGGCGGATTACCTGAGTGAAAAGGGATATTTCCGCCCACCTTCGCCTACTCCTTGTTCCTTTGACTCCTTCTTTCCATCTCTTCCTTCTTTTGTTTTCTATTTCCCTTTGCCGTCGCTTGCTTCTGTGTGGCCCCGCTATCGTGTTATTAGGAAGCCAGAAGTGCTGAATTACGGAGGAGGCAGTTGGGTTGCTGTGGAGAAAGATCTGGTGTTTAGTATTGGTGGACTTTTTTGGTTTGACTTTGTTTGGTGAATAGAAAGAGACATTAGGTCCTGCTCGTAAATAGGGACTAGTTATTATTCGGAATTCTTGGATTATTGTTCCAAATGTTAAAGTAATGGTAATTGTGTGATATTTAATATTTTTAGGTTAAATTAACCTCTTGACGCATTTGGCCACACATGTGGACATTTAGTTTTTTATAATTATTATTAATATTAGTAACTAAAAGAACAAATATTTGATACTAAATTAGTCAGTACACAATATTTCAATACGAAAAAAAAATCTTATGGTTTGACTGTACTGATAACAGTTTTTACTGTGTACAATTATGAATATGAAACAGCCTAAAAGAAGTATTTCGACTGTCAGTGTTGTTGGATTATTTGAACAAATCGTTTACATTAGATGAAAATAATACCATACATATTAAATTTCTATTTCTACTCCTTCTTCTTCATTGGCGGGCCTTTTGGTGGGCCAAGCGATGACCCTTCAGCCTTACGGTGGGCCAAGGCCGTCTGTCTATTTTCAGATTTCGAAACATGAGAAGTTTTCTTTTTGCAGGGTATGGTTATCATCTCAACGTTCAATCTTTACAGTCATATTAGATCGGGACCAACGGTTCAAAGTGTATTCGGACCACTATCAAACACCCATGCCACAGTAGGTATTCGAACCCGTAGACTATGGTACCAAAGGCCAAAACGCTGGCCAATTCGCCATCAGGCAGCATTTTAACTGAAAAATTTTATAAAAAGAAACTTTAATTTCCATTCATAAATTTAATATTTATTGACCTTATATTTCTTCGTAAATCTGAAAAGGTAACCACTGTTGTCTGCACAATTTGATAGAAAGATACTATAAATAATCTGAAACAAATAATTAAAAATTACTTTTCACACCTTGAGTAAAGTTTACAGCGGTTATTTAAAGTTCCCAAACTGCGGATCCCTTTGAAATTTTCTACAACTTTCCTCAACGCACAACAAACATCAGATAAAAATCGATGATTATAAGTTCGCGTGATGAGAGCCAAAACCAAGGAAATTAAACACAAGCAGCAACAGCAGAAGAAGCATCTGTTTACCCAGACGATGGATCTGCCCATTATAATGATGCCGTAGAGAAGCGTCAAGCGCCGTGGCGGATTACCTGAGTGGATATTTCCGCCCACCTTCACCTACTCCTTTGACTCCTTCTCCTTCTTTCCATCTCTTCCTTCTTCTGTTTTCTATTTCCCTTTGCCGTCGCTTGCTTCTGTGTGGCCCCGCTATCGTGTTATTGGGAAGCCAGGGAGTGCTGAATTACGGAGGAGGAAAAAAGTTGGGTTGCTGTGGAAAAGGATCTTGGGTTTAGTATCGGGGACTTTTGGCTCGACTTTGTTGGGTGTATTATAATATAATATTGTATATATTTAATATTTTAGGTTAATTTAATCTCTTGACGCACTTGGCCACATGAAAATTTAGATTTCTTTTTAATTATTACTATCCTTAATTAAAAGAATAAAAATTATTTGATAATACATTAGTCAGTACACAATAACAAAGAAAAATACAACTAGTTTACTTTATTTCCGACTCGATACTGTTGTGTCTATTTAAATGTTTCCTAAAAGGTTGAAATTACTTTTTTGTGCCTTATGAGGTACCTATTTTTTTTATCAGGTGCCTACTATTGTACCTTATGAGCCTTTTTACTTTTGTGCCTTATGAAACCTTTTACTTTCTGTGCCTTATGAGGTTATAATTTTCCTGTTTAACCCAAGAATTTTATAATAAATAAACCTTAATTTCCATTCATAAATTTAATTTTTAGTGACCTTAATCAACAACTTTGTCAAATCGATCCCTTTGATAGAAGGATACAACTAATCCGAAACGAACCATTAAGAATTGTTTTTTAAACCTTGATGGAAGTTTTACACCGCTTATTTAAAGTTCCCCAACTACAGATTCCCTTAAATTTGCAACAACTTTCCTCAACGCACAACAACCATCAGATCAAAATCGATGATTATAAGTTCGCATGAGGAGAGCCAAAACCAAGGAAATTAAACACAAGCAGCAACAGCAGAAGAAGCATCTGTTTGCAGACGACGGATCTGCCCATTATGTTGCCGGAGAGAAGCGCCCAGCGCCGTGGCGGATTACCTGAGTGAAAAAAGGGATATTTCCACCCACTTTCGCCTACTCCTTTGTTCCTTTGACTCCTTCTCCTTCTTTCCACTTTTTCCTTCTTTTGTTTTGTGCCTCTTCTGTCTTCCTTGCCATCGCTTGCTTCTGTGTGGCCCCGCTATCGTGTTATTACGAAGCCAGAAGTGCTGAATTACGGAGGAGGAAAGTTGGGTTGCTGTGGAAAAGGGTTTAGTATTGGTGGACTTTTGGCTTGACTTTGTTGGGTGAATAGAAAGAGGCATTTGGTCCTGCTTGTAAACAATTGCTATGAAAATATTATTTTGAATATTAAAGTAGTAGTAGTTGTATAATATTTATTTTAAATTAACCTCTTGACGTACTTGGCCACATATATGGGCATTTTTTTATAATTATTGTTATTATTATTAAGTAAAGAACAAAAAATGTAGTAATAAATTAGTCCCTACACACTATCTCAAGACGAAAATACAAATCTTATGGCTTGCCTGCACTGATAATGGTATTTACGGTATACAGTTAGGAAATAACGAAATAGTGCAGTTATGAAAATAGCGTAAAAGTATTATTTCGACTGTCGGTGTTATTGATTTTATGAACAAACAGTTAATATTTGACACAAAAAATAATAGGTACATTAAATATTGTTGTTACTAATCCTTCTGCAGGAAAGCCTGCATCAGGTCCAGTAGACCCCGTCGCAGGAACTGGGCCATAGCTAGGGTAATATGCAACTTCATGTTTAGCCAGTAACTACGAGAACTGAAGACTGGCTAAACCTCAAGACAACGCGCTGACGATCCTATTAGACCGGAACCTACGGTTTAAAGTCGATTCGGAAACACTGCAAACATCCATGCTAATGTCAGTATTCAAACCTGAAGTGTATGGGTACAAAAAGGCCAAAGCACTAGCTTATTGGTCCTCAGGCAGCATTTTAACTGAAGAAATTTGTAATAAAAATAAACCTTAATTTCCAGTCATAAATTTAATTCTTATTGATCTTATATTTCTTTATAAACCTATCAAGTTAACCATTGTTTTAGTTGAGCCCTTTAATGAAAGATGCAACTAATCCGAAAGAAATAATTAAAATTAGTTTTTAAACCTTGAGAGAACTTTTACACCAGTTATTTAAAGTTCCCAAACTAAGGATCCCTTAAAATCGCTACAACTTTCCTCAACGCACAACAGCCATCAGATCAAAATCGATGATTATAAGTTTCTCGTGATGAGAGCCAAAACCAAGGAAATTAAACACAAGCAGCAGCAGCACTGAAGAAGCATCTGTTTACCCAGACGACGGATCTGCCCAGTATAATGATGCCGCAGAGAAGCACCAAGCGCCGTGGCGGATTACCTGAGTGAAAAGGGTATTTCCACCCACACTTCGCCCACTCCTTTGTTCCTTCTCCTTCTTTTCCTTTTGTTTTCTATCTCCCTTTGCCATCGCTTTGCTTCTGTGTGTAGCCCCGCTATCGTGTTATTACGAAGCCAGGAGTGCAGAATTACGGAACAGGAAGTTGGGTTGCTGTGGAAAAGGATCTTGAGTTTAGTATTGGTGGACTTTGGCTTGACTTTGTTTGGTGAATAGAAAGAGGCGTTTGATCCTGCTCGTAAATAGTTGCTCTGAAATTATAGCTCTGAATGTTAAAGTAATATTAATTGTGTAATATTTAATATTTTAAGTAAATTTTATCTCATGATGCACTTGGCCACATATGTGGGCATTTAATTTTTTAATAGTTATAATTACTATCACTAATTAAAATAAATTTGATAATAAATTAGTCACTGCAGAATCTCTCAACAAGAAAATACAAATCTTATGTTTGGTTGCACTGACATTGCTATGTATGATATACAGTTAGGAAATAGCTTAGTCATGAAAATAACTTAAAGTACTTTTTGCTTTTAGTGTTATTTGTACAAATCGCTAATATTTGATACAGAAAAATTGCCAGATATATTAAACATATTTAATTTTTAATAATTAATGTCTAGACGTATAATACTAATCTATGCCCATAATGTATGATCACCATAATGACCATAATTGTGTCCATTACGGTGTTCTTTAATTAATTTATTTATTATTTTTATTTTGAAATTCTAAAATGTAATTTCGTTAATTTTTTAATACATGTTGTCTGTAGTCATTAGGCTTTAATGGTAACTTTTGAATTAAAGGATTTCATACATTCAAGACGTGTTTCTTTACGTTATTGACTAACTAACAGCGTATTCGTCTTGTTTTCTACATTTTTCTCACTCTGCTTTGAGGGATTTTTTAAAATTTATATTTCAGGGAAAGGATCTATATAATTCAACCTATAATAATATTTGGAAAGGAATGTTACTTGGTGAAATAAAATATTATCATTGCTGAAATATGAGGAGTTCTTCGTTTCGATTGTTGAATGATTTTGTAATAAATAATTGTTATTTTAGTACTTCTGTTAGAATTGTTTAATTTGATAAGAAATATAAAATCTTGATATATATTTTAGCGTTTAAGAAGATGTATTTCATATTTAGTTGCACTTAATTGTACCTCATGTAAATCGAGAATAATTCAAATAAAAGCGATAGAAATTAAAGATTCAGATTTTGTTTGATTTTTACCATTTTAATGTCTATTCTAAAAGGAAGTTTTATATATAGAACCATTATATATAATCATTTTATTAAATAATTATAGAATTTATTTAGAATCATTCTTCAATTTAAAGGCTACTTATGAAAGTTTCATATTCTGCTTCTATATCTAAATCGAAACTCAGTTTATAATTAAATATAACTGCCACTAAAATCTAGAGACAAGAGATATTTATTTAAAGCAAGTATTAAATTATAAATAGTTTTCCATGTGTGATAAAATCGGTATTGTAATAGAATAGAACTGTGATTTACTCTAAAATTAAAATATGCACATATTTTGCATTATGGACTTTATTAACGATTGCGTGCATTTTGATAATGAAATATATCATATTTTTAAATCGTGTATATATTTTAAATTTAAACCTATCTTTTATTGTCTTTGGTATTATTAAGCTAAATATAGACATATAATAAATTAAATAATCCAAATATTAAAATTCAGATCACATGTTTTCATTTAATCTAAACACAACTCCTATATTTTCCAATGTTTATTTATTTTGAGGTTGTGTTAAATTGATGAAAAAAATAATTAACATTTATGTTTTCTGTTGACTAATTAAATTAATTATCAGAAAATCATGAACAGAACCTCCAAATTACTTGGATTAGTGCATAAATGAAAGCAGTAAATGTTTTCGGTAAAAAGTGCTGGCTTATAATTTCAAATTTAATAATTTTCTATTCCTAACAATTTGTATTTCAACTAACATGGCAAAAAAATTAAAAAAAACAGGTTTTTAATTGTTGTGAAATAATTCAAAAGATGGTAAGCTGAAATACTTTAGTTTTCTTAAGAAATTTAAAATTGAATGAAGAAAAAAAGAAAGTTCGAAGAAATAAAAGTTTGCACACTTATCAAAAACAATTTTTATGTGGGAAAAAAAATATAATTCACAAAATATTAAAAAAGAAAGTATAAATGTTTGAGGAAATTTTTCTAACAGAAAATTGCTGAGAAAGTCTAAAAGTTTATTTCCTTACATCTGTTTAAACTAAAGTTCTTTTATGGGATTCTGTTTTTATTAATAATCATCCAGAAGTTTTAATAACATTCTAACTTGTAAGACACCAAATGTAATTGCTCGTTATTCTAGTTTGCGGATAAAAAAATGTAGAAACAATTTTTTTTTAATTACATCAGAGGTAATTTAGGTGATTCTTTTTAATCGTCATCATACAAATAAGTTAATAAAAAAGTCATTTCGATATTCTTTGGGAAATAAATACCCTTTCATTACACCACAAGGGAAATAAATTTTACGCTACATGGAACTTGCAAAAGACATTTCCTTCTCAAAAAAGAACAATATAATAAAAGTCTGCGCGCTTAAAATAACAATAAGCTTTGGAACGTCAAAAGAAAGAAACAGCATCAAAGAAAAAGAGGCAAAAAGCCAGAGAAAACTTCCTCCTCTTCTTCCTCCTTAAGTTGTTCTTTTGGTTGAAGTTGTAGTTCTTTTTCTATTTATCCTTTGCGATTGCCATTCACGCGGTATTAATTTTAGTTTTCTTTTCATTGCGCTGGAAACTCTTTCAGGAAGCATTCCATTTTCTGCTTATCTGTTTATTTATTTATTTATTTTTTTACTTACGCGTCGCCAATTGAATCGCTTTTTGTGGTTGTCGCTGGATTTTAGAAATAGTTAAGAATTCGGACATCCCTTCCCTGATAACATCACCAGGAATAGTCGTAATTAATGGCGGCAGAAGCGATATCTAATACGAATGGATATAGCGCTGGCTTTTAATTTGGGGAAAGAACGGCCAGGAATTTTCTTCGGGATTTATTTGTATGGTGTTGCGTTAGTAAGAGATAGGGGTAATGTTGGTTTTTGGTTTTGGTTTTGAGTGTTTTCCAGCTTAATGTAAAATCTAACTATCAAGTGTTTGATTTGAAAGATCCAACAATTGAATCTATTGCAATATTTTTAAAAGGTTAGAAATTTAGTAGGAAAAGAAATCCCAACACCAAGAAAGTGTTGTGCTAGATAAACGAAATTCGAAGTGTATTTACGCACCTGAAAGATGACATCGATTTTAAGTTCGCGCAAAGAAAAAAAAAAAAGAGTGGTGCTAGTAGAGTCACTATAAAATGAAAATGAAGGTTGCTTAAAAATACATGATTTAGATTTAATTGGGTAAAAAGTGTGCAAAAAAAATGACCGTAGAGAGCGAGTGTATCCACTGGAAATGAATATTGGCTGTATTATTACCGGATTACCGGATTGTCATCCACTGTACATGAATATCGGCAGAAGTGGACATTTGATGGTATTGTTTCAAGAAGACTGAAGTCAGGTTGCACACGAACCACTGTTGGGAGTGAGGTGCAGATCTATTTGCTGTATGGCTGTAGCGTAACTTACTTCATATGTAGCAACAGTAGGAACTTCCATTGGAACCTGTGTAATATAGTGAACTGTAATGAATCGGTTCCGTAAGGGAAAATACATTGGGTAAACAAACTCCTCACAAAAAAATGGCATAAAATCTGAACACCAAAAGAAACTGTTGTACTAGATAAACGAAATTCGAGAGGTGTATTTACACATCTGAAAGATGACATCTATTCAAAGTTCGCGCAAGACGGATAGTGAGTGCTCATGGGTCCACTATGAATATGGTTGCTTTAAATACGCGATTAGCGTTATTCATATTGTAGTTTGGATGCTATGATGCTAGATTTGAGTCATGAATATATTTCAGGAGACGAATGAGGCGGTATCAATAGCTTACTGAATTTGGATCAGGCGGTGCAATAGTACTACGAAAAATTTCGTGTTTCGATAATGCCAGGGATGTATCCACTGTGCATGATTTTTGGTGGACATGTACATGAGATGGTAATGTCTTGAAGACGGACATCCGGCTGCACAGGGACCACTAATGGGACTGATTTACTAAAGTAGTTTTCTTTAAATAATAATACAGAAAGAATTGGGAAGAATGCCTTCACTGCTTTGATTGGTAGCAGAAGTGGTCATGGGATGGTACTGTCTCAAGAAAACAGGTGTCCTGCTGCACACCAATATTTCATACACTTAAACCCTACCAGTACCATGCATTTTTTAAGAAATATAGCGGAATTCAAACGTAGACGGATTTTTATTGTGATATCGAGGAATATTTTTATTAGGATTGATATTTTTTGGGTTAGTACCTATAGCCTACACCAAAAAGAACGCTGTTGTTGTTTTTCTGCCGGATTTATATATATATATCTGTATTAGTGTGATGTGTTGCATTGTTTTTAAAGCACTGATCATAAATTTGAACCCTAGGTACAAATTCACATATATTTTTCAATGTTGAAAGATTTTTTGTTGTTGTTTTTACCTATGGCTTTTGTTAAAACCGACATAGAAATGATGCCGTTAGTCTACGTATACTCGTAGGACGGCCAAATAATTTAACATTAATATAAAAACAATTAATAAAAATACGAAAATGAATACTGAAACAAACAACTATTTGCCTTTACTTTTTAATGAATACTAATATATACAATTACAATCAAATTTAGGATTTTTACATTGGCACTTAAAAAACAGAATAAATAAAAATGTTTATAGAGAAGCAATCATAATATTACGCATACTCAAATGAAATATTCCCATGAGTGGGTAGGCAGTGATTTACCAGTAGCCTCAAAACCTTCTAACAAAAAGAATGCTCCCCACAAATTCAAAGATGGACATAGATCTATGTTATAAATTATCCAAGTAGCCATTCTCGCAGCAAAAAATTGTGTACCAGGCTCACTGTCGCAGATCGTTCGCTCTGCTTTCAACGGGTCTTCCTTTTTTTTGCCCGCAAAAACTCCAAAAGGGTCCCACCAAAACCGACCGGTTCTTTTGGACTGACCGTGTGACCGGGAGGGGTTCACCATGCCCGGATTCATACAAAAATAAAAGAAATACCCCTTACCCACACACAACAGGATATTTACCAGTCACAACAGCTTTATTGGAACTCCATACATACAAATCTGGCCAATTATCATATAAACAAAAAAAAAGAACATATAAGCAAATCAAAATTACAAAGGGAAAAGACCAAACATTCTTAACAAAAAACGACAAAAAGGACTTAAGAACAGTTAAAAACATGTTCAATGTTCAAAGGATAAAAAAATTAAAAAGCTAGAAGCACCATAATAAAAGTCCATGTAATATCAGGACGTGTTTTTCTGGCCCTCCAGTAAAGAGTACATAAATCACCATTCTGTTATAAGTTACAGTCCAGTCTCGAGCAAACCAGTAGATGGGCCTTATTCATTTTCTCTGTCTGATATAAATCTTATTTTTAGAAATATATTGTGCTGCATTTACATTATGTTCATTACATTATGTTATTTAATTTATACATTACGTGTATTCATGATAAGTATTTCTCAGTTACTTTACGTTTATTACTCTAATCAGCATTATTTTATTTTCAAACAAGGTAACAAAAATAATTTTATCATTATAATAATAAAAAAAAAAATTTGATGCAATTATCTGTATTAATTTTGCATTTTTTATTTTTTTTTTTTCGATGTAATTATCTGTATTAATTTCTTGTTTATACAATATTTTTTTGTTAATTTGAATTATTGAATACATTACTGCCATACAAATAATTTTTTTTTTTTTTTTTTCTTTTTAGGTAAGAATTGATGTTATGAGATTTTTCAAAAAAATCAATAAATATTAGTGAACATAAAAAGGTAAGAATAATAAACAAAATAAATAATGTATATATATATATATATATATATATATATATATATAAATTTACATTGAATTATATATTTGAAAATATATAAAATAAATATATATATATATATAGTAAAATAAAGATAAAAAGGATAATAAATGTCTGTGTGATCAGGACATGTTTTCTCTGATCCTCCGGTAAAGAGTACAAAAATCGCCATTTTGTTGTAAGTTAAAGAGTCCAATCCCGAGAAAACAAGTAGATAGGCCTTATTCATTTTCTCTGTCATACTTAAAGCTCATATATCAGAGTTCACAATCCCTATTTTGGCCAGGTAGTCATGTCCAGTTCTTAATCTAAAATTAGCAACAGACTCTTTGCGAATTTTTCCACTAAATACGTTCAGTGATAATTTATTCTCGATTTTGTACTAAATAGTTGTCCATCAAATTTTATTCTGTTTTTTAAGATTGAAATAATTTTAATTCTAAAAATACTTCAGGTAAAAACTACTACTGGGCCCAAATGTAAGACCAATACCCGGAATCAGTTTTAGCGTCTCACAAAGCCAAGCGTAACTCAAACGCTAATGAATATTTTATGTTAAATTTCACATAAATGTCAAGGACAGTGCCATCAACATATAAAAAAAAAAATTGAAATTCCACAAGCCTCGGGAATTTTAAATTGAAAAGTGGTCTTACTTTTTGGACGCAGTAGTATGTGCCAGTGCCTACTGCAGAGTTTTGACTTTGACAATAAACCAAACATTTAATTTTCGTCCATTGATCTTTACCAAAATGGCTGTTTTGGCGACGATGTAGTCCAAACCTTCTGCTTTCTAAATAATTCTTTTCTCCCTGTCAAACACGTAACAGAAAAAAAATATTATGATCTGTCTCAGTCAGAAATATCTATAGACGCTGACGTTAACCGAGATTTTTTTTCTGAATTTATTTCCTTTTTATCACATCATTATTTGATGTTTCCAGATTCAGCCAGTGCCGTCTCAGATTTCGAGGGAAAATATATCTATGCGGCACAGAAGTTTTTCCCTCCTTTTCTTTGACGGGCAGTTGTCATATATGCATCAGCTTTCGATTTATTTCCGCTCTCTTGCTGCTTTCTTTTTTGTTACTTTTCAGGATTTGTTTCTTTTGAACACAAATGGATTCTTTTTTTTTCTGCTGCGTAAGGTAGAGAAAGCAAAGGGCCGTAGGAAATTTTCGAAAGTAATCTTTAATATAAATATAGCAAAAGTCATATTATTATTATCGTTGTATTTTTAAAGTGCGAAGTATAAAACTTCTTATATATATATCTTCTTATTTTTCAAACTTCTTGAAGTCGGTGCCTATTTAAAAACGACATATAATTCTAGAGGTATTATATACAAATATCTAAGAAATAAGTACCCTCGCTACTAAAATTGTGAGGCATTTTACTCCATAGATAACTGCTAGCAAACAGTGGAATCTTAAAGATTTTAATGGGATTTTTTTGAACATCGAAAATCACGTACATACTGTTACTCATAGTAGCCAACCATAGAATTAACCACTCATTGTATTATGCATTTGTTGTATTTTAAAGTGTGAAGCATAAAGTAGATAGGTGGTTCTCAAAATTCTTGAAATCGGTGCGCATTTAAAAACGACATATAATTGTAGAGGCATTATATACAAATATCTAAGAAATAAGCACCCTCTACTAAAATTGTGAGGCATTTACTCCACAGATAACTGCTAGCAAACGGCGGAGTCGCAAAGAGATGAGAAATTTTTTAACATTGAAAAAATCATATAAACGCTGCTGCTTCTGTTAGCCAGCCATTGAAGTTACCACTCATTACATATGCATTTGTTGTATTTTAAAGTGTGAAGTATAGAGTATATTTGTGGTTCTCAAACTTCTTGAAGTCGGTGCGAATTTAAAAACGACAAATAATTGTAGACTCATTATATACAAATATCTGAGAAATAAGTATCCGCTACTAATGCCTCATAGTTTTACTCTACAGGTCTCTGCTAACAAACGGTGGAGTCTCAGAGATTGCAATTGAATTTTTCAACATTGAAAATCACAATGACTGTATCGCTCCTAATAGCCAACCCTAAAAGTTGCCACTCTTAATTTTTCGGAAACCTTTTTGGCGCATTATTGCTGTTTGGCGATGTTTATGTGAAGAAAAAAAGGAACCAGAATGATTAGTTGTTTAGAATGAAAGCTGTCTTCGCAATGGGAAAGCTGATAAAATAAATGGAAAAACTGATAGAAAAAGAGTATTTATTTTTATGGGCACATATTTCTCTGGAATACCACAGAGCGCACCCAAAATATTCTTGACCTCACCCTTTGAGAACCTTTGAAATAAACTATTCCAATTTTTTTAAAACAAATCGAAACGATTACGGTTTTTTTTAACAGTTTTTTTTTTTTTTTTTGAACAAGTAGCAATTAACCTTATTAAATAATATAAATTTTCAAACACTTGCTTAAATTGAAATCAATGATAAAACTCAATGTTCTCTCCCTTATATAACTCTATATTAACTGAAATTATTTTTTTATGTTTATTAACGATGTTGAGCGATGTTATAGATTAAATTTTAAATGAATTGATAATATTTGCATGAAGTGATGTTTTATAAATTCTACTCATTTAAAATACAGAAAACAACTGCATTTATAAGTATTTTTTTTTTATTTTACAAAAATACATGGTGATTCCACGGTCATAGGACAACCTTTAAGAGATGTGATACAGGTTACTACAGCATGTATTTTTTGTATAAGAATATATTGTCGGAAGTGACGCTTAGAAACACGAACACTAGAAAAATGATACATGAAAAGAAAAACACTGTTTATTTATATCATTGCAGAATATTTCTTTGTTTTAATGTTTATAATAAATGCTCAAAATTGCTGCCACCAAGAGTAATAAATGCTTGTTAATGTCGTCAGATTGGCGAAATATTGGCGATAATTTCGAATATGCCAAACATTTCGCCAGAGCCTCAATTCAGTCAACTAAAGTCTCTCAAATGACAACACAGTTTCAAAAGTAAATAAGAATGTGCATCGGGGTTGCCAGCTTGTGGACTTGAAACTCGTCACGTGGCGAGTATTAGTTAGATCAATTTACCTGGGTAATGCAAGAAATTCGGTTGAAACTGTGGTTACGTTGTTCAACGCGTCACTTCCGATCCTAAATTCCTATGCGGCCTGACAGACAATTGGCTAATGTTCTGGCAATAGTGGGGCCAGAGGCTTCATGTACGAATACCCTGGCGGTGGCATAGATGTTTGTTAGTGGTTTCGGAATCCATGTTAAACTGTAGGTTTCTGATTTAATTAGCCAAAGTGTGCGCAAACTGACCGTAAAACGTCAAACCAAACCTACATTTGTATATATATAAAAAATTAATTATGTATGTAAATGTATAATATATATGTATACCCCCACTCAAAGTTTCCATCAAACCTGTAATTAAAAACCCTGTATTTTAAGTTTCTTTATTTTATTTTTATTTTTAAAATAACTTTAAAAAATTATGTTTTTTGTATTCTTATCTTTGATTATTTCAAAGCATTTTTTTAGATAAATATAACACATATATTCAATTGCATAACTTCTCTTTCATAAAAGCATTTTTCATTGAATAAATCCAATGTATAAAATAAGAATAAACGTATAAAACAAGGAAATTATATCACTTATTTATTTAGAAGCTTTTGTACATATAAATTTATCAGGGAATATGATGTATATATGCTACAATTTTCAAAGACATGCAAATGAAAGACATTGGTGAAATATATTTACTAAAGCATTTAAAAATATATCATTGCATTATTTTAATATATCTTTCTGAAAGTTAAATTTAATATTTTTAGATACATAAAATGTTTGTCTAAAAATTGTTGGGATATTTTATAAATTCATACATTAAAATTATTATTAACATTGCATATTTTTGTGATACGGAAGAAAATAAATGAAGCATCCATATTTTATTTTTTAATCAGAAATAGTCCTTTGAACTTCACGCTGATGATTATTGTAGTAATAAACTACTTTACGGTATTACAGAATTTATGTCTAGTAGGAATGATAATCAAATTTTTATACAAAAAACATTTTCGTATGAATATTAAATGTATTATTACATTTGAAGTAAATTAAAAGAGATTCCTTTTTATTTCTTCTTCACGTATGTCACGACATAATAATTTTTCCACCGACTTTATGCCCCCTTAAGGTAATAGTATCGAAAGGCAGCAGTTTTATCTTTAGATTTTAAAAATATTGTGTATTTGAAAATGAATTTGTTGCTTTTTATCTATGGATTCATGCATAATTTAAAATAGACCACAGAAAATTTTAGATTAAAAATGTTATTTCAATTATTAATTTGTTAGTAAATAGATTTTAACATTGTACTTTAAAAAATGATTCTTACTTCTTTGAAATATATATTATTTTTAATGAAGAAATTTATCCTGTAATTAATAGAATAGAATAATTGGACGACATCTTAGAAATTATTTATCTAAGAAATTCCTTATATTTTTTGTGGACAAATAGAAAACATTATTTATTTTAGTTTGAATATTTTTTTCTTGCTTTTATAAATTTATTTTTTTTTTTTTATCATAAGTTATTTTCGCGTACCCTTCTCGTGTCATAATGATAACGGTAAAAGAAGGTTCAGATTCATATCTGCTGACAGCGTTCATTGCAGTCACTTTTTTTTCCGAAGAGAGAAGACTTTGATAACAACTGTGACAATTCGAATAAAAGCGTCTCTGGGAATTTTCTGTGTGCTTCTCCATACGATAAGCAATATTTTGTGGCACAATAATAAGAGACAAAGAGGGTTCAGATTCATATCCGCTGACAGCGTTCGTTGCAGTCACTGCTTTCAGAAATGAAGAACTTGATAACAATTGATAATAAGAGACAATTCAGAATAAAGCGTCAGCAATCTGGGAATTTTCTGTGTGCTTCTCCATAACAACGACAAGCAATATTTTGTGGCACAATAATAAGAGACAAAGAGGGTTCAGGTTCATATCCGTGAAACTGACAGCGTTCGTTGCAGTCACTGCTTTCAGAAATGAGAAGACTTGATAGCTGTTGTGACAACGCGAGTAAAGCGTCCCACAGCTTCTTAGTGGGAATTTTTGTGTGTTTCTCCCATATTACAAGGCTGTTGATATCGCAGGTTTTAGGTTCGAATCCCGACGGTGGTATGGAAGTTTGTTAGTTTTTCGGAATCTGCGTTAAATTGTAGGTCCAGGTTTAAGTAGCTCAACATGTGCACAAAATGATAGTAGAGTGACAAGCCAAACGAAACCTATACGACAAGCAAACGTAGGCAATCGCCCCTAAGAATTCTTCCGGAAGGCAATGCCCTTCTCTCATCAGTGGGCTGTTCGTGTCATACATAAATGCAACGCTCATCCCACCTATGTTCAGAGATGAAAAAAATTCTTTCTCACTATTAAAAAGGTATAAAAAATTATGTTTATTGGATTTTTAAAACAATATCTAAAAATAAAAGGCGTTATATTTGCAAAAAAATATATTAATAATAATCAATAAGAAATCTTTCATCTCACAATCATTTAACGCCATACTTTGCGTCGGTGGGTTTTTCAAACAAAAGACAAAAATCTATGAATGCGCGTGGTAATGTTTGCCTGGAGCAATAGTGGGTGTGAAATTGCAATCTTTCAAAATTTCACTTCAAGAATTGTGCTGTCTCTTACAGGAAAGTGTTAGAAATTTCCATGTTCACAAAAAAAAAAAAACTTTATGGTTAAAACTGTTTACCTAAGGCACTTATCACAGCTACGCCTGTAATGAGATTCAAACTCTGCCTTTCATTAAAACTTTATATAATTAAAAGAATGCGTAGTTGAAAGTTGTAATAAAAGTTTCTCTATTGCTTAAAAAAATATTCTCAAACAATTTACTAAATTTTACAGTCGAATGCTATTCTATACAAAGCTTAAACACGGAGGATTATAACGTAGGTGAATATACGAGTATTTGATTAAAAGTTATCCATAATAAAATCTACATTTTTGCTTTGGGCCATAAAGATTGTGTTTAATGTTTCTATTAAATGTTTAGTGCCATATAATGTTCTTTAAAAAAATAGTTGTAAGTTTTAATTTAATTATCCTTACATAGATGGAATAATTTACAGTTGAAAATCAATTCGTAGATATAATTACTAGATTATTATGTTTTATCGTATATGTGTCATTCATATGTAAAAAAAAACGATATAACTAATGTGCATGGAACGATAAATGTTTAGGTTTAATGGGAATTTAGTGTGCATTATTTATTAAAAAAACAGTGGCTAATGTAAGAGATCTACTAGAATTAAAAATCCCTATTAATGTATTTGTAGAGTATTATATTAAGTTACACCAGAATTGTAGTTAGAGACTAAATTATTTTTTATTTGGTTTAGTGATACTATAATATTTGTTAATCTTATGTTAAAATTGTTCACTAAATAAAAAGTAAATAAATATAATATTAAAAAAAATCAAATGAAATAATTTTTTAAATATTTAAAAACAATAACTGAAAGAACAATATTTTTGTATTTGACATAGTTTTAAATCAAAAATTTATCTCTGCCTTTTTTTACACAATTTATTTACTATTAATTTTAATTTAACTTTTTGTAATTTTCAAATTATGTAACATAATTATTCAGAATTTATTTCAAAATAATTATATATTTATCAGGCTTTTAAATATGAATGCTTATTTGAAAGTATAAATACCATGCTTTGCACTAACGACAGAAAAAAGGGCCTGTTGGCAGAGTTGCTAGCGCTTTGACGCTCGGTACCACAGTTTTCGGGTTCGAATATCGGTGGTGCCATGGATGTTGTAGTGGTTCGGAAACCACTTTAAACGTAGGTTAGGTTGACCGTAGAACGTTGCGGGGGTAATGTTACTCACATCTGTAGCATATCTTCAAGCGACACGTGCCCCCTGTGTAGTGCTAAATGAGTAACAGTGGTGCAGACCTTGCTTATGGCATCAAAATTAACTGTCTCTGTATTGCCAGCTGCATTAGAACACCACTAACGACAGAAAAGGGGGAAACAATGAAAAATATTGTTTTCTTATACAAATTAAAAGATTTTATTTCCCGGGGGGTTCTAAACTTTTATTTTATGCAGATGAATCTTCTTGCCCTAGTTGTTCTAAAATATTTAAGAATACTTAAATGAAAAATAAATGAAATATTTAAAAAATTATATTTAATCAAATGCTTTTTTTAAAAACTAAAAACAAAGCATACATAGAAAATTCTTTTGCATAATTTATAAAATGCGTTTCAAATGACTCTAAAAAATCTTTCAAAAAGTTGTGAGCAATCCATTTTATAAAACCAGAAATTTCAAACCATTTGAAAACGTTCTTCAAAAAAAAAAAAAGTAAAAAATGCAAAACCTTTTTCATAATTTCTTTTGTTGCTGTTGTTGGTGCTGTGGCTTTACCTTTGGCAAGAGAAGCATTGTGATCGCATGAAAATCGATTGTGGAATTTTGATGGATTTACGAGGTTTCGATGGCTAGAAAACACTATTTACAAAGTTTTGAGGAGAAAGCTTTTGTCCATAACCGTTGTGGAAATTTATGTATGAAAAATTTCCTTACATTCGTTTTTTTTTTTTATTTGTTTTATTTTCCCTTTGGGATTTTTATTTTGCAAAGAATATTTATCATTCGTTTCGCTTTTGGTAGATCTTATTGTATATCTTACAGACTTTTTGTCACAATAAGATTTCACAAAAATGACAGCAATTCAACATAAGTGAGAAATGCTTCATAGAAATATATTATTCAAAATATAAAATTATTTTATAAATAAATGTCTTTTGCAAATATTAAATCTTAGCCTTAAAATGTATTTATTGGTGAACTTATATAATTTAAATTCCAATGTTGTCAAGTTTTCTGTACAAAAATTCCATGCAAGTTTTGCATGTCACAATGAAAAGCAAACTATTTAAAAATTCTTTAATAAGTTAATCCCGTGATTCTGAGATATATTTAATTATTTGGTGAAATAATAAAAAATAAAGTAACTAATTACACATTTAAATTCTTAAGTATATATTTATAGAAAAAAAGTATTTTTACTAGTTTATTTATATATAGTATATTTTATATTATTTAAGTTGATGGCATTATGAATATATATAAATATTGGAACATATCTAACGATTCAAATCCAATAACTCTAAGATAAATTTAATTATTTCATATATAATAAAAATAATGTATTTAATTATATATTTATATTCTAAAGTAAATATTTATAGTAAAAAGGTATCTTTATTAATTTATTTATATATTGTATATTTTATATTTAACTTGATGGCATTATAAAAGAAATATAAATAAAGGCCTAAATAACAATCCAAGGATACTAATATATTTTTAATTATTTTGTGATAATATTAAAAATATTTTATAAAAAATATTTTTATTAGAACGTTTATGTATATATTATATATTTTATAATATTTAACTAGATGGCATTATGAAAGAAATATAAATATTGAAGCTAAATAACAAAAATGATATATAAGCTGATGTATTTATTAAGATCTTTTATTATAAAATTATTTTTTTAATTTTTAATAAATAATAATAATAATAAATTTTAGTTATTAATCTAAATTCATTTTGTACATTCACACATAAAGCCACTTAATTTGTTAATCACTTTAATATAGGTAACATAACACCGTTAAATCAACTTTATTCTTTGGGAAGAAGGAAATATAAATTCTCATTTGAGATAACTTTAAACTGTCGCCAAATCTACCTTTATTTCAAACTCGGTGACAGTAGAGCACTCTTCTGTCAGGAAATGGAACTTCCTGTTCTTGAATACTCTATAAATTTATCAGAAACCTCATGTCTTTTGTAATATTCTATAAATAATACACTTGAAAGTAGAAAGGCTGTATACCCCCTTTGAGGATTTAGATGGGAATTTTTTCTCGCATTGTTATGTAATACGGGAGAATATGCCAAAAAGCTTTTACCAAGTGGTTCTTCATACATTGTCACTATTGTAATCGAATCTCGTCTTCTTTTCAGAAAGTAGTGACTGAGAAGCATGGTAACGATGTATTCAAATCTGCGCCTTATTGCAAGCTTGCTGAACACATCCAACACCTATAGGATATAGATTTTTAATATTTTTTACTTCTAATGACAGGCTACAATAAGCAATTAAAAAGAAAAAAAAAAAAAACGAGAAACGAAAGAAAGCACATAGTAGACATGTTTAACCCATAGTGGCACTAGCCTCGCAGTAACGACCCTACACAGTAGAGGAAACAAGTGCAGGACAGATAGCAATGTGGGATGAATCCATGTCGTATCCCAAATTGCAAAGCATGCATTTTGGGCTTTCAAATATTCTCATTCGGAAAAGGTGATCAGCTAATCAATCATGGCCCATCAGGAGTCTGAAAAGCTCGATTTCTTTAAACTTGGGCAGACCAAGGATGTTTAGAATAAATTTAAACAATGTTTAAATGAGTTGCCTTCAAGGAAATTATCAGATAGAGTGTTCTGGAAAAAGTCTCGAATCATCAGTTTTATCGAGTGAACAGAGATGTCTTTACAAAAAGTTTGGGTGATGGTTGTTCCTTTTTAGGCAAGAGAATCCATCTTTCATTACCCAGGATCCCACAATAGCCTGGGATCCACTGCAGAACGATATCTTTGCCCTTTGAGGCAAGGTATTCAAGACAAGAGATGCATTTTTCGATGGAAGTAGACTGAGCTGCGAGAGGGGAATTGATTGCCAAAAGTGCTGTTTTAGAGTCAGATAGGATGATTGTTCAAGAAAATTATTCCGTTCGGTATTGAAATTGAATTAGGCAATACTTAAAGCATCGACTTTCAGCGTTGTAAGCAGATGCAAAACGGCCACAGGTGCATAAACAGAAAACAGGTTGCAGAAAACCTTTCCTCCAGAATTGAGATTTTTAATATAAATGCAATTAATTTATTAATTTAATTTGTTACATTAAAATGTAACATATATTCACAGAGTAATGATTATCTCGATTTTGTCCTTCTATATTTTCTACAGAATAATAACAATGATAAGAAAGATGTAATTTTTCTTTTAATTTTAGGAATTTATTTGATTTATCCGTATGGTTTTATAGACTCGAAATTTTTATTCTTTCTAATCCTATAATAACATCAGTTCACATTTAAAGGAAATAATATTTTTTATTTGCTAATGGTATTTTGTGGTCTATTTCTAGAAAGAGTGTCGGTGTTATCGCTTTACTGATATCAGTAACTCCTTTTGATCTTCTCTAAATATTTCACCATCTAACCAAATATCAGCATTTATATCACAAGGATCAAATTTTCTTAAAATAAACTTCATAAATTACATTTCCACCGAGACACTTGAGAGCTACACTTTTCGGCAGCGGGGAATCTCTTAAGAAATCTAATACTTCTATCTGAAGACTATTGAAAGTGCCCGTATATCACCACTCGCATAATCAGTTCGTTAACTCTGGATGAATGCACTGTTAATTAAGTTGCTGATCTGGCTCACAATTCTCTTCTCCTTTATAATCCAAGCCCGTAACGAGTTTAACCACAGATACAAGAGATGGCTTGTCAATCTCAACTAAAAATATTCACTTATCCGTGAATTGACTGCGAGTGCTTTGTACTCTGTTGACGCAGCTCTTCAATCTCTCAAGGCCCCGTGATTTTCAAAATTATCTACAACGCTTCACTAATCTCTGTATATTCATTTATTCAAATGCACTCACTCCCTGAGTAGATGAAATTTAAAAACCGTAGTATTAATTTGAGCATAATGACGTTGTGGAAAGCGGTTCGGTTTCCGAATACGCGGTTAAGGCTAATACAGTTTAATTTGAATGAAGAGCGGCACGGGGGCTTTGTAGTTGTGCTGACAATTGGGTTGGAGCTGATTTAAATATTAAAGTGCACTCGTTCGCACATACCCATCTATGGATACTCCTTCATGTAAAGTTATCAATTGATTAATGATATGTCTTCCTTGTTAGTTAGCAAATTGCTTTCAAAGTGTGGAATTAAAAAAGTGATTTAGATGATTTGATGAAAATTTATCATTTGTTTCATCAATAAGTGAAATAATTTTGTAAATTATTCATATAGCAAACTAATTTTAATTATGGCGTTATGTATTCGTGCTAAATATTAATTTTGCATATGTTATGGATGGTGTTTGATGATATTATTCGTCATTTTTGTTGTTTTCGAATATCGGGCACTTTGACCTGAAATCATTCGCCATTGTAGCTGATCTGTATATCGAGCACTTTGACCTGAAACCTTCGCCACTATTTCTGTTTCCGCATATTGCTCATATTGACCTGAAACACTCGCCACTATTGTTGTTTCCTTATATTGGGCACATCGACCTGAAATCATCCGCTACTGTTGTTGTTTTTCGTATATTGAGAAATATGACCTGAAATCATGCGCCACTATTGCTGTATCTGTATGTCGAGCACTTTGACCTGAAATCATTCGCCATTGTTATTGTTTTCGTATAACGGCACTTTGATCTGAAATCATTCGCCATTGTTATTGTTTTCGTATAACGGGCACTTTGATCTGAAATTATTCGCCACAGTTGCTTTATCCGTATATCGGGCACTTTGACATGACATCATTCGCTACTTTAGATGCATCGCTATATCGAGCACTTTGACCTGAAACCATTCACCACAGTTTTTATTTCAGTATATCCGACTCTTTTGGTCTGAAATCATTCGCCACTGCTCTTGCTTCCGTATATCTGGTATTTTGACCCGAAATCATTCGCCGCTGTAATTGTTTCCATATATCGATATTTTGACCCAAAATCCTTCGTCACCATAATTATTTCCATATATCATCGGGCATTTTTACTTGAAACCCTTCGTCTCCGTATTTGTTTCCGTATATGGGGCATACTGACCTGAAACCATTCACCACTGTAGTCGTTCCATATATCGGGTATTTTGACCTGAAGACATTCACCACTGTTGTGGTTTCTATATATCGGATATTTGACCTGAAATCATTCGCCACCTTTAATGATTTGATTTGACGTAACTTGAGATTTATGCCGCTTTATTTCAAATTGCTGTTGAATAAAGAAAAGAAATCTCTATGTCTTTGTTCATAAGATTTTAAGTTGACTAGAAATCATTCATAGTTAAAATAGCAAATATAGTATGTAACAGATTTAAAGTAACGCAGGGGCAGGTGCAGAACTGAAAGACCTTCCTTGTGTCCATATCACAAATAGTTTTCGTCGTGTCCATCCATTCCTCGGCGGCCTGATGACCAATTGGTTAGAGCTCTGGCCTTCGGTACCACAGGCTTCAGGTTCAAATCCTGATGTGGCATAGATGTTTGTTGTGGTTCGCAGCCCACGTTAAACAATAGGTCCCGGTTTAATTAGCCTAAAGTGTGCACAAAATGACTGTAGAACAACAAACCAAACCATCCATCGCTCATGTCATTTTTCCGTGTCTATGTCCATCCATAGACACGGAAGATCTGTCAACACTGAGTTGTTCAGCACTGCTTGTCGGGTTTCAAATTCAACTACTTTAGTTCCAATATTTAACGCATTGTTTACCTGATCCTTCCAAGATATATTTTATAAAATATTAACGCAATAATAAAATGAAGTGTTAATTTTTTTATAAATATTTTTATATATTAATTGAACAAGCGAATTTATATAAGTACTTTCTTTAATTTAGAAAAGTGAATTCCATCTTCGATCCGCAAGTTATTAGCATTAAAAATACATAGCTCTTTAATGCAACATTTATCGAACGAGTTTTTCGTGCATTTTCAATCTGTGTGATTAAGAATATTTCTTTTCTAATGATATGAGGAATCCTATTTCTTCGTGTCATTAGTGATATAGAAATTCTTCAAATAATGAATGCAAGGGGATATCCAAAGAGAAATTCCAACTCTTTTATGAATGCCATGAAATCCTTATTTGCGTTCCATAAATAACTTTATGCTAGTAAATTGCTAAAATTCTAATCATCTTGTTAGGTAAATAATATTTCCATAACATTAATTTCAATTTAATTTTTATTTTTTATATGAAACAAGCGTTTTTAGCTTTCTATTTACTAAGGTATACATTTAGAATTTTCGTAAACTTTTCGTATATCAAGCGATTCTACAATAACAAGCAGTAGTAACTGATTTGGATAGATTGACAATAAGTAACTGATTTGGATAGATTGATAAACTTTTAATTTAAGGAAATGCCTACAATGGGCATGATGAGTCCCTATACTCGAAATTCCTCCAAAGTGGTAGAGAAAAGAAAAATCCCATATGCCTTTTTTTGAGAATGACTGTGAAAATAATGGAGAAATAGTATGAATAGTGGTAAAATATAGGTACAGGATGCGATATATTACCTATCCTAGGTTACGCTGAATCATCTATATAGCTGCTGTTGCAATGATAAATGACTAAAGGTTAAGGAAAAACATCGGTGGGCCACGTGTCTCACTTATGTGTACTATTGAGATGCATGATAATGGAATTACTTATAAGGGCAATTGCTCATCCCCAAATCATCTTCTAAAAGTAACGATTTCAAGGGATAGGTCCCCTATATTGCTACTGTTGCAATGATAAAGGACTTCTGGTAATGAAGATTATATTGCTACTGTTGCAATGATAAAGGACTTCTGGTAAAGAAGATCTGGTAAAGAAGATCCTCGTATTCCACTTATATATGCCATGTTCCTCGTTGACATGCATGATAATGGGTTTACTTTTTTTAAAGGCAGCTGCCCGCAACTTTGTGACGAATTGGAATAGATTGAATTAGAGAGAATTCTCACCAATAACCTGACTGTCTATAAGATACTCTTAAACACTTTATCACAATCGTCATCGAATCTTCTCGTTTCTGCAATGGACAGTTCTTCTATATATCTGCTGTTGCAATAAAAGAACTTCAACTAAAGAACATCATTGGGCCTAACGTTCCACTTATATATGCCATGGACACACCTCTCCCCCATGGGTTACGAGGGAATTACTTTTAGTCGCAACCGCTCCAAATTTTCGTATCAACTTGGAGAAACCAGAAAATTTTCACCAGGTCTGCCTGCCTGCTTAAGCGAGACGCTTAAACACGTTATCACAATCGTCATCGAATGTTCTTTTTTTTTTTTCCGTGATCGAAACTTCTCAAATTTCTCGTTTCTAAATTTCTGCATCGAATATTCTCGTTTCTTCTTTTTTAGTGGCAACTGCTTCGCATTTTTGTGTTGAATTGTAGGAAACACAGAACATAATCAGAATATTCAAACTGATCCCCTCTTTCATGCTAGCTGCTCACTTTGCAACTGAACTTTGAGTCATGCATCGAAAAATATTTCTGATATTTGTTTATTAATATTTTTGTTACCAGGCAAATATCGTGCCGTATCAAAACAAAGAACATGAATAATAAAAGAGACTACCAAATAAAAAAAGGGTGCATCGCGTGAAAGTGGAGCAGTGTTACAATAGAAACTGTTTTCAGATTAAAAGCCATGTTTCAGTTAAGTGTATCATTTACATTGATAAGGTTCCCCAAATTTAATTAAATATCTACTTCGAGTGCTA
Organism: Caerostris extrusa; assembly: GCA_021605095.1. Taxonomy (NCBI): domain Eukaryota; kingdom Metazoa; phylum Arthropoda; class Arachnida; order Araneae; family Araneidae; genus Caerostris; species Caerostris extrusa. The sequence continues at coordinate 41,260 of BPLR01014426.1, forward strand.
GCACAGAGTTTTTCCTGGGGCTGTTAATCCTGCTCGCTTTTATACATTCCCTGTAGTTTTTTTTTTTTTTTTTTCATTTTATTTAATAAACAGCGAGACTTTTAGTTTTAGTCCTAATAAATATTTCCTTTTTCCTATTCCACCTAAAGAAATAAACATGGGCATATCCCTTTGCGTTATCACATTATGGTGAAGAATTACTTTGATTAAGAAAAGTAGATGATGTATGGCATGGCTGAGGTGATAAAAATGAATGGGAAATCATTTTTATGGGTTGTGTCAATTTACATAACAAACTTTAGGGAGAAAAATTTATTCATATATACTTTATAATTAAATAGTTCCCATTTGCTATTTTTTTGTAGTCTACTTTGAATATTAGAAAAGATTCATTATTTTAATTAGAAAATAATGCATTTAGAAATTTTTATTATTTTGTTGGATTTTTTTTAAGATGACGTAATACGAGCTTAAAATATATGTTTGGAGTTTTTGAAAAAAATTTTTAAACAATAATATTCACACACACAGAACAAAATATTTTACCGGATAAAACCTTCGATAACATGCATAAAATTCCCGACTTGTGGCTCAGTGACAATGTAGGCTGAATAAGCGTTAGAGCTCAGGTTCAATCCGCTGGTGGCTTTGTTGCAGACACTGTTTCAAACAACGAGGAAACCAGATATTGTTTGTGATGTTTAACATCTTGCGTCGTTTGTCGGACTACCTTGGGGACTTCTGCGTTTTCTCCCATACGATTCGCAAATGCGAGGTAGTTCCTCCTAAAAGTACTACTACTACTACACCACATCACACCACATCGCCGTGTCTAGAGCAGAGTTGCCCCTTTACAGTTTGGGAATTATGTGAGTGAGAAGAAGTCTGATTGGGCTCTGTGACACTTTACTGTCATATGAGACCGTGACCAACGGCTTAAAGTGGATTCCGAACCACTACAAACATCCATGGCACCTCCGGGATTCGAACCCGATACCTGTGGTGCCAGAGCGCTAGCCACTCGGCCATCAGGGTACCCTCTCCTAAAAGTACTGCCGGAATGCACTGCCGTCCTTCAGCGTCACGGGGCCAAGTCCGACTTCTACCTACGGGTGTATTTTCACATTCAACAGAAGCCGCCAATGAAGAATATTCAATCACGACAGAAATTACCCCTCCCCTCCCTTTTTCCTTCCATGAGACCACACGGGTTCTTGGACTTCGTGTAGATGTTGCCGTCTACGAAGTGGGATAAAAAAGAAAAAGGAGACTTTTGTGTCTAATTGGAGAAACCTCAGAAAAATATCAGAATATTCAAACTGAAACCCTCCTTCATATTATATGCTCCCTTTGCAACTGAACTTCGAGCCATGCATTGAAAAATATTTCTGATATTTGTTTATTAATTTATCTTTTATCTAACGCTGAAAATTTATTCAGACTCGGGAAAATTGTTACCAGGCAAATATCGTGCCATATCAAAACAAAGAACATGAATAATAAAAGAGACTACCAAATAAAAAAAAGGGTGCATCGCGTGAAAGTGGAGCAGATGTTACAATAGAAACTGTTTTCAGATTAAAAGCCATGTTTCAGTTAAGTGTATCATTTACATTGATAAGGTTCCCCAAATTTAATTAAATATCTACTGCGAGTGATAGCACAGAGTTTTTCCTGGGGCTGTTAATCCTGCTCGCTTTTATACATTCCCTGCAGTTTTTTTTTTTTTTTTTTTCATTTTATTTAATAAACAGCGAGACTTTTAGTTTTAGTCCTAATATATATTTCCTTTTTTCCTATTCCAACCTAAAGAAATAAACATGAGCATATCCCTTTGCATTATCACATTATGGTAAAGAATTACTTTGATTAAGAAAAGTAGATGATGTATGGCACGGCTGAGGTGATAAAAAAATGAATGGAAAATCCGGTAATTTTTAGGGATTGTGTCAATTTACATAACAAACTTTGGGAGAAAATTATTCATATATGTACTTTATAATTAAATAGTTCCCATTGCTTTTCTTTGTGCAGTCTATTTGGAATGTTAAAATAGTTTCATTATTTTAATTAGAAATAATGAAGTTAGAAAATATTTTTTTATGGATTTCTTTTTAAGATGATGTAATACGAGCTTAAAATATATATTTGGAGATTTTTAAATATATTTGTTAAGAAATAATATTCATACAAATTATTCATTCATATTCAGAAAGTTTTTTTACAAGATTAAACACTCGATAGCATGTATGAAATAATGAATCGAATCGTGGCTCAGTGATGGGCATTAGGGCGGAGGTTCAATCCACTGGCGGCTTTGTTTTAGACATTGTTCCAAAAAACGAGGAAACTCGATTGCGTGTTATGTTCAGCATCTTGTCTTGTGAGTCGGACTACCTGGTGGGAATTTTTCAAGGATTTTCTCCCATATGATACGAGCAGCCTTTTGGCCAATTGACCAGCCCTCTGGCCTTTGATACCACAGGCTTCAGGTTCGAATTCTGGCGGTGGTGAATTGTTGGTGGTTCGGATTCCACGTTATACAGTAGGTCCCGGTCTAATTAGCCTACAATATGCAAAAATTGATCGTAGAGTGACAAATCAAACGCATACGATACGCAAATGCGCGGTAGTCCACCCCCCATCCCTATAAGATTAGTTACGGAGCCCAATCAGGCTTCTGACTATGAGTGCTCCGTCACAATAGAAGCTGTCCATGAGACCACACGGGTTCTAAAAACTTGATCTAGTTGTCGATACCTAAAAAGTGAGATAAAAAAAAAACATGTAGGAAATAATTATTATTTAAAATTAAATTATGTTCATATTTCCAAAATGAAAATAATGTAAAATCCTCAGAAAAATCATCTACAATTAGTTCTAATTTTAAAGGCAATTTTCCAATTTAAATGAAAAGTTTATTTATAATTGTAATTAATTTGATTACAAAAAAAATAATATACTTATGGAAGTTACTTTTGTTATTTCAGCAAGTATAGGTATATTTATAACATAAGTATATTTTTATAGTATAAGTATTAAAAATATTATACTTATACTATAAAAATATAATATATATTATATTTTTATAGAAGTTTATAGACGATATAAATATATATATAGACGTTATAATATATATTTTATTTTATAAATATGTTTTATAATATATATTATATATATATTATAAAACATATATAAAAATATATTTAAAATAATATTTTTATTAATATTTTTTAATATTTATAAATATATTTAAAATTATATTTTAAATATGTTTATAAATATTTATAAGAACATATTTAAATTAGTATATTTTTAAATATATTGTGTGTAATACTTATTGAAATTATATTATATAATTTCAACAAGTAAAGAATTTCAAAAGCAATAAATAAAATTTTAGAAGATTTAAAAAACAATTCATACATCAATCTTTTTTTTTTTACCAGATAAAACTTTTTATTCTACAATAAACATATATTGATGCAGTTTATGTTATGAAATTAAAAAAGAAATTATTTACACATTATTTCACCTAGCAATTATAACTATTTTGCATCATAAAATGTCGAATAATTTGTAAATTAGTGAATTTAAAGTGAATTTTTATTCATAGCGACAAATTCAAATCATTTTATTATGTGTACAAACATTTCTCCACTAACATTTCCTAATGAAAAGAGATGGCTTAGATGAAATATGTTTAAATATTATTAGAATTCATTTTGTAGATTGCATTTATTTTATAGTTTAAGTTGAAAAATTATTCGATTCAAATTTAAAGGATCGTTGAACTTTTATGTAAATAAATTGCATATATCGTTGATTTTTATCGCATTTCTGCTTTTATCAATATGAAATATATGGTGTTTGCATTTGAAGAATTAATGAAAAAGTTTTTGATTTATTATACAGCAACATTTTAAATATATTAAAAGGAATGAATAGTATTAATAATTTAAATGGAATCTTTATTTTTCAACATTTATATAACGAATATAAAAATATATTAGGAAAATGATTTTATTCAAATATATCACAAATAAAAGTTATTACGTTATTTTTCTTTATTTTAGAAATTTATTATGAAGACGCATTCTGAATTAAAAAAAAAAAAATCGCAAATATTTGAGAGTTTTTATAATGTATTAAAATTTATCTAATTTGATTTCTTAAGTTTATCGTGTTAAATTTTATGTGTAAAACCGTGATATTCGCTAAAAATCATAAACCTAAAATCTGTTTAGAAAAGTAGCAGACATGTTTTTTTCATTGATGTAAAACTGCATGAAACGCTCCAAAAACGTAAATTATGTACTATTTGGATAAATGATAAAATATAAGGAAGTGTTGTCGCTTCCATGTAGGAAGAAGCATAAAATAAATATTGCATAGATTGACAGTAATTGGTGGTTGAATTAGCCAGAAAAACGATTGGATGCTTTTATTCATGCTGAATAATAATACCACATGGTAATCGAAACAGCATATGGCGAATTATTCATAGCATATAGTAAGAAGGCATATGGGAAGAATGCAATAGAAAGCGCACATAGTAAGAAGGCATATGGGAAGAATGCAATAGAAAGCGCATAGTAAAAATAAAATAAATGCATATGGTAAGAATGCACTAAAGGCATATGGTAACAATGCCCTAAATGGCATATGGTAACAATGCACTAAAAGTCATATGGTAAGAATGCACTAAAAGTCATATGGTAAGAATGCACTAAAAGGCATATAGTAAGAATGCACTAAAAGGCATATGGTAAGAATGCACTAAAAGGCATATGGTAAGAATGCACTAAAAGGCATATGGTAAGAATGCACTAAAAGGCATATGGTAAGAATGCACTAAAAGTCATATGGTAAGAATGCACTAAATGTCATATGGTAAGAATGCACTAAAAGGCATATGGTAAGAATGCACTAAAAGGCATATGGTAACAATGCACTAAAAGGCATATGGTAACAATGCACTAAAAGGCATATGGTAACAATGCACTAAAAGGCATATGGTAACAATGCACTAAATAGCATATGGTAAGAATGCACTAAAAGGCATATGGTAACAATGCACTAAAAGGCATATGGTAACAATGCACTAAAAGCATATGGTAAGAATGCACTAAAAGGCATATGGTAACAATGCACTAAAAGGCATATGGTAAGAATGCACTAAAAGGCATATGGTAACAATGCACTAAAAGACATATGGTAACAATGCAATTGAAAGCATATAGTAAGAATGCAATTAAAGGTACATGGTAAGAATACACTCAAAGGCATGTAGGAAGAATGTAATAGAAAGCGCATGGTAAAAATTTAATAGAATTCATATGATAAGGATGCATTAAAAGGCATATGGGAAGAACGCAATAGAAAGTACATGGTAAGAATGCGCATCCTAAGTAACAGATACCATACAAGTTTTTATTTGTGTTTCCAATATTGATGAGATTGCTGAACATAACTGAAATTTTTATAATAAAATAATTCTGTGCATGTTTTGCATTGAAGAGTTTTAATCATTAATTGGTATTGTTTTTTTTTTTAATTTTATATAGAAAATATTAATAATATTAATTATGGATTAATGTTCTTCGAAAGTCTACATGAGAGCTTATAAAAACTAACTTAATCTTTCGTTATCATTACATAATCCAGTTCCTTAAAGAAACAAAAGACAAAATGTGTTAACACGTAATAAATGGAAATTGCAAATGAATTATTTTTAATAATATTGTTTCCTTTATTCTATGTTAGAACTATTAGAAATAAAAATACTATTACAATTATATATGAATGGAGATGTTTGAAGCCTAAAAAAAAAAAAGATTAATTTAAGTAATATCTATTACCATTTTTTAGCTTTTAATAATCCTCCATTTTTTATGATATCTCAAACAATATTCTTTCCGATATGCTTTCTATTTTTTTTTTTTCCATGTTCTTTTAATTGCATTCTTACTATCTACTTTCAATTGTATTTTTACCCTGTTATTTTTATTGAATTTTATTATCTGTTTTCTATTGCATTTTTTACCATGATATTTTTACTGCATTTTTACCATCCATTTTTTACCATGTTCTTTTTATTGCGTTCTTATCATATGCTTTCTATTGTATTTTTTATCATGTTTTTATTGCATTCTTATCATTGCATTGTATTTGTTACCATGTTCTTTTAATTATATTCTTACAATATGCTTTCTTTGTATTTTTGCCATGTTCTTTTTTTACATTCTTACCATCTGCTTTCTATTGTATTTTTTACCGTGTTCTTTTAATTGCATTCTTACCATGTGCGTGTTTTAGTACCCTCTTATGATGTGCTTTCTATGCGTAATTCGCCATATGCCGTTTTGGTTACCATATGACATTACTACAACAACTGGCTGGATATCTTCGGCTAAAGAGGGCTGCATAAATTAAAAGTTTGGATATCACTGCTATAAGAGAAAAACCTATTAATCCATGACAAATATAAATTTTAAAACATGAATTTTTACGAATTTTGAATAATTTTTTTTTAAACCACCAGCTATTAAAAAGTTTTAAAAAAATAAATATTACAAAATGAAACAGAACCAAAGAAGTATTTGAAGTTTAAATTAATAAAATGAATGTATAATTTATAATCTGATGCTTTTTAACAATCCATAGTGCCATAGTGGCTTTTTAATAATATATAGTGCCATAGTGGCTTTTTAATAATATATAGTGCCATAGCGGCTTTTTACCAATCCATAGTGATATAGTGGCTTTTTACCAATCCATAGTGCCATAATGATGTTTTACAAATCCATAGTGCCATAATGATGTTTTACAAATCCATAGTGCCAGTGATGTTTTACAAATCCATAGTGCCATAGTGATGTTTTGCAAATCCATAGTGCCATAGTGATGTTTTGCAAATCCATAGTGCCATATTACCAATCCATAATGATATAGTGGCTTTTACCAATCCATAGTGATATAGTGACTTTTTACCAATCCATAGTGCCTTTTACCAATCCATAGTGCCTTTTACCAATCCAAAGTACCTTTTTATAAATCTGTGGTGCTTTTACCAATCCATAGTGTAGTGGCTTTTTACCAATCCATAGTGCCATAGTGACTTTTTATCAACAATAATACCATAGTGACTTTTTACCAATCCATAGTGACTTTTTACCAATCCATAAGAAAAGTGCCTTTTTACCAATCCATAGTGACTTTTTACCAATCCAAAGTGCCTTTTACCAATCCATAGTGCCATAGTGGCATTTTACCAATCCATAAGGATATAGTGACTTTTTACCAATCCATAGTGATATAGTGGCTTTTGCCAATCCATAATGATATAGCGGCTTTTTACCAATCTTTAGGGCCATAAATCCATAGTCATATTAATTTCCATCTTAACACATCATCTTTCTATGATTACCATAGGCCGGTAAAATAACGGAATGTCACTGAATAACCTCTTCAGATAGACGTAAAAAAATAGACGTTCGGGTAAAATAAATATTTATTTCCGATAAATAAATGAAATAAATAAAAATTCTGAGAAATTTTACGACTTTTTAATAATTTTTCTTCTTTTCCCTGCTTTTTGTTGAACACGCAGCTATTGCAAAAACCAAAGAATAAATATTACTGATAGAAATGAGTATTCGAAACCCAAATAAATGAAAGGAATATCTTCCACCATCTGTCGCCTCTTAACCAATCCGTATTGCTGCATGTTAATTCCCACTTCACCATATGCTTCCACATAATAACAATGGGCGATCAAAACCGGAAAAGTCCCCGCAATACCTCTGAATAGCCCTCCTCAAGATCAAAGACTGGGGCTCTTCCTCCTTAAACCTCAAGAGTAAAATCGGGGAAAATTTGCGATTAAAAATACAACCGGCGAGCGTGGCTTGAGAGGATTCGGTAATATATTTACAACGATGCAAATGTAGCGTTAATAACATCCTTTCCAGATAACGTGGTCTCAACCCTTCAGCTTATGCACCGTGTTAACATGAATACCTTGTCAATTTAATTTGACACCCTCTTTTGTTGGACTTGGAGGCGAAACTTCCGAGAATCTCTCTAAATTAAAAACATGGCCTTTTAGCAATTTGGTGCCATATTTCTGCCCCTCCTCTTTTGCAGGGTTTGTCAGCCAGACGGACATGTTTGGACACGCATGCAATTAGATTAATGGATTAATAATAGCTCGGGATAAATGGGTGTTTAGTGGAGTTGAATTAAATTGATTTTTGTTCAAAAATGGAGGTTATCGGAAGACGCACATATTTTAATTCGTTTGTAGGAACTTTTTTTATGCCTTATCGAAAATTATGATTTTCTATTTTTAATGTATATATTAAATTTGTTATCATATTATCTTTTCACACAAATCATTGGCCTGGTGATAATGAGAAGATGTGGGTTGTAGTAAATCCAGTAGCTGAAGAGGAATCGAAAACTCTGTTTTTCAGAAATGGTGTCGATAAATCCCTATGTCGGAAAGTTTTTTTTTTTTTAATACAGCTGGCAAACACTTTGACAGTTGTCTTCGATGCCTTAAGGGAAGTGCTGTACCAACGTTACTGACTTAACATTACCAAGGGGTGCGTGTAGCTTGAAGATAAGCCACAAACACGGAGTAACAATACCCCGAAACGCTCTACGATCCTGTTAGACCGGGAGCTACGGTTTAAAGTGGATTTCGAACCACTACAAGCATCCATGGTGATCCCTTAATAACGTTATATCTCCAACTTATCAACTAAATAGGACATAATTCCCAGTTAAGGGATCATAATTCCCAGAATTTGAAAATGTTAGATTTCCGAATTAGGACATGTGGATTTTAAATCCGGCAACTGAAGAGGAATCGAAAGCTCCAATGTCCTTTCTGAAATGGTGTCGATAAATCCGTAGACCGGAAAATGTTTTCATCAAACTCTACAAGCATAGAAAGAATGTGTAATTACGTTATATAAAGACGTTAAAATTGAGTTAGAAAATTGTGGGTACTGTGTAGCAGTCCATTGTGGTACACCCTTAATAATGCTATACATGTTACTTATCAACCAAATTACTTGGATCAAAGTGCCCAGAATGCCATAATAACACATAATATTAATTATATTTATTGATATTTTTGTATAAAAAGTATAATTAATTCTTTAAAAAATTGCAGTTGATGCATCCGATGTGTAAATTATTATCCAACTTTAAGCTTGTAATAAATACGCTTATTATGATTTTAATAAATATATATCTATATTCTGACCAGCTATCGCGTGGAAAATTGGTAAGCTGCCAAATCAGACTTCATATGTAGCGGAGTAATGTAATTTCTGAAAAGTTTTAATCATAAAAATAATATTTTAATAATTAAATTTTTAAATTACAGGATGTCAAAAAAAATTTCACAATCGCTATTTTTTTTTTTTTTTCTTTTGAAATTGCGTTCTGCCGCATATGTCTGACAAACACCCCTAATAAATTATGGATTCATCTGCTTCCGTTTTTGAACCAGATGTTTAACTTGTTATAGGATGTTAACTGTTGCTGATGTTAACTTGGATAGTTGGTAGACTAATAAAAGAAGTATGCTATTAATTTCATAAATTTAGTGATCATTTTTATTTCTATTATTATCTAAATATTTTTAGGATATACTTCATACTTTAATTTTTTATAATAGAGCAAAAACAATTAAGAGTTCTTTATCTAAGTGTATAAATTTTCCACTTCTGTAGTCTATCTAATTCAATAAGAAATGCTATACGTAAACCAAATATTATTGATATATATATATATATATATATATATATATATATATATATATATAAAGTCAAAGAAATCGGATATTAATATTGGATTCTCCTTTATATGCACATAACTAATATCGCATGATTTGGTAGACATAATCTTCCTTTTCTAACTTTACCCACAGAAGTAAAACTGCATAAACAGGGGGATTTATTTCACCCACAGTAAATTCCTCTCCTCATAATTTTGTACTTCATTTTCAGAAATCAAGGCAATGCAAACCGGAGAAATTAATTTTGGGAAAACAAACATATTTCAAATCAACGTAGAACATAATATGTGGTAGAGATTTCTTGAAAAAAATATAAGCTTAAAGCTTATATTTTTTTTTAATACTTGAAAATTGAATGGAAATTTGAAATTTCTAAGAATGATTCGCCTTTTTCAATAAAATAAATTTGACAAAAAAAAAAAAAAATAGTATGAGAAGGAAAAAAAAAGGTAAATATATTTAATCTCCCAAAAATATATCAATATGTTGTTATAACTGATTCGTTGTGGTCTCTGGAGCTCGGTGCTACAGGTTACGGGTTCGTGTGTCGGATATTTGGTTTGTCGCTCTACGGTCATTTTGTGCACGCTTCATTCTAATTAGACCAGGATCTACAGCTTGACTTGGAATCGAACCCGTAATAAACCTCCATGCCACGCCCAGGATTCGAACCTGAAGCCTGGTACCAAAGGCCAGAATAGCCAATTGGCCATCAGGCCGCGCGAATGTCGGTGGTGACATGGATATCTGTAGTGGTTCAGAATTCACTTTAAACTGTAGGTACCACAATAATATGATTGTAGAGCGTTGGGCGTAAAGGTGACAAACTTATGCCGTAAGAAAAAGATCTTCTATCTCAAAATCTGCCAGTAGGCAGACGGCCTAGGTCCACTAAGAGGCTGTTACGCCAATTAAACTTTGGTTTGATTTGCCGCTCTACGATCATTTTTATTCACACTTTCGGCAAATTAGACCAGGTTTCTACAGCATAACGTGGATTACCAACTACTACTATCACGTCACACCATATCACTGTGCCTAGAGCTGAGTTATCGCTTTACGGTTTGGAAATGATGTGGGTGAGAAGAAATCTGATTGGGCTCTGTGACGCTCTACGGTCATAAGAGACCGGGACCTACGGAATTAAGAACCAATAACAAACATCCATACTAATGCTAGGATACGAACCTGGAGCCTGTGTTACCAATGGCCAGGGCGCTAGCCAATTATCCATCAGACCGCAGCGCAAATGAAGATAGTTTATGACGGAGTGATAACTCGCTTAGCTAGCATGCAGATGCACTAAGGTTCGAATGCAATGGCGGTGTCCATTGCAGTCACTGATTTCAAAAAAGAGGAGTATCGATGGCGATTGTGACAATATTTGTGAAACATCGATGTTCAAACTGCTTGATGGGAATGTTTTAGGTTTTCTCTACTAAAAGCAGAGCAGTTACCTCTAACATTCTTATCAGAAGATAATATCCTGCCACCATCACCCACGCTGCTGTTCTGCATCAGTACAACGCCCACTGATCAAAAATATTAAATTAGTTTTCACCATTCTATTAAAAGTTAGAAAAATACGTCTGAAAAATAAACATGTTTTTACTAGTTACAAAAATGGATTACCAGGAAATTTTTAATTATAAAAAATTTTATATTAATTATCTTAGAAGTAATTAATTTTATGCGTCACTATCGCTTAAAACTTCAAAGAGGATTAATAATATTTTAGTTAAAATATTTTGTTATCAAAGGTTCTTTTATTTAACTATTATATGCAGCATCTTTTTGTGTAAAAGATAAAGAACTTTCTAATTACATAAAAGAATTGAACATTGAACATTAATTTCATTTGAACATTTTGTATATTAACAAAAGGTGATACTACTGGCGAGATTTGCTTTAGAATTTTTTTTAAATCCATATCAAATTGGCATTTTTAATTTAATTAATCTAACGAATACAATATAGTTAATGATATTATTTCATATTATCAGAATTTGTAATAGAAAAAAGAAAAAAAAAAGTTTCTTCTTACTCATCCTCTATTAAGTAGCTAACAATCAACGATCTACAGTCATATCAGACAAGGACCTACAGTTTGAAGTGGTTCCAAACCACTACAAGCATCCATGGAAACATCGGCACAGAGTGGACAGAGCGCTAGTCATTTGGCCATAGGGCTCCTTTAGTCATCAATAGCATCAGAAAAAAATAGGATACAGCAAAAATTTTGAATACAAAAAACAATTTTTATAAGAAATGATTTTATTCATCATGAAATTTGATATTAAACACATATAAATTAACACTTGGGGGAATTAAACAGATTTAGAAGCTATGCAATACATAATTTCACAATGCTTTAATTCTCCGTGACTTTTTGGCCAAAATGAATCCCATATCGTTCCACAATCACCATACTCACACCGTGCGAATTCCCTAAACTCAAAAGACCACTCCGGGGACACCGTCTTGAGTCAATTGCAGGGATTCAACGTGAATCGCTGTGCGCTTTGAAGGCCATCCCAACTGATGACTTTTCAGCATGCATTGAGGATTGGAAAAAAAAAGTTGAGATAAGTGCATTGTGTCGGAGGAGAATACTTTGAAGGTGTTGAAATAAATTTGGAAGAATAAATGAAGAGTTTTTGAAAAAAAATAATTGGTCTTACTTTTTGGGCACAAGTACAAGATAAATCAATGTATGTGATACTACCTATTCATTTTCGTAATTTGAATTAAAAAATGTAACTGCTGAAATTTCGACAGAAGAAAAAAATTCAAAAATGTTTATTGGATCTTTTTATTAACTAGCTCTAAAACGAATTTCAAATTCAATAAGCTCACTGACAAATAGGTTTCCGAAATTAACTTCGAAAGCTGAGCTGTCTATCAAAAAAAAGAAATTCTTTTTTACTTTCGAACTTTGCTCATTTGGAAAGAAAATGAAAAATTCACAAATATGAGTTAGCGATGCAATACTTCCTACTTTTGTTTCTTTTGATATTTTTTTCTTCTTTTACGAAACTTGTCATATACAGTTAGTTTATTTTTGTAGGTTTTTATTTGTAGTTTTCATTTTGTTCTTTTATCTCAGAGTTTTGTATTTTATTTTCTTTTGGCGAATCGTCCAAATCAAACGACGGTACACTTTCCTTTCAAATCAAAAAGGAATTTAATTCTTACGATAAAAAAGTGAAATGAAATGAGAATCATGTAGTATGGAGTCAGAGCCTGACGACGTGAAAAAAATAAAATAATAGCACCAAAATATAATAAATCAAAGAGAAAAATAATAACAGCAAAAGATGTAGAAAGAACTGGAAGATGAATAAAATATAACATCTACTTTCTTTAGAATCCCTAAAGGACCAGATGTTGTTCGACGGTTTCGAAATTGATTTCACCGCTATAATTTTTGCTTCGATTTCGCTTGACTTTTCTGCTTTGAAATTATTATTTTTCGGGAAGGGTTTTGCGTCTGAGGGTCCCAGTCCCAATTCCCGCAAGTTTTCATCCGACCACGTGTTTTTATTCATTTCGATTTCGACTTCTGATTCAAGAATTCGGAGAAGATGTCGGAGTTTATAAAAAAGTAAAAGAAATTGCATGAAGAATAAGATGGAAAAGAGGACACTACTTATGAGATTACAAAATTTTCCACCATGGTGAAAAACGAGTTCCAAAATTTGTTGCCAGACTATATGTCGTCAGTATTTTCTTGGCATTTTAGTTCCGTTCTATGTAAAGTGGCGTAAAGAATTGTCGATATTCGTTGTGATAATTCATTGATTTAATTCTTCAAATATTTAAATTGTGATAGAATAACGGGGCCTGACGGCCAAGTATCATAAGTGTGATAAGTCTGAAGGTCAGTGCCATAAGTGTCGTGTTCGAACTTCAGATCGCACCATGAATACTTGAAGTGGTTTGTTATCCACTTTAAGGCGTAGGTTCCAGTGTAATATGACTGTAGAGTTGGCAATCCTGCCACATAAAAAGACAAACAACATCTCATGTTTCAGAATCTGCCAGCAGGCAAAAGGCCATGGCCCGCCATGAGACTGCGCGTCATTGAAGAAGAATATATCATCAGAATTTTAATGACATTTTCTTCATTTATTATTGTGACGATTCCCACAAGTTTTCAACCGACCACGTGTTTTTATTCATTTCGATTTCGACTTCTGATTCAAGAATTTTTTAAAAAATGTCGGTGTTTATAATTAAAAAAAAAAAAAGATAAAAAAAAGACATGGAGACTAAGATGGAAAGAGGACACTAATTATGAGATTACAAAATTTTCCACCATGGTGAAGAACGAGTTCCGAAATTCCTAAAAATGTTGCTAAAATTTTTTCTTTATTCTTAGGGACTATACGTCGTCAGTATTTTCTTGGCATTTTAATTCCTTTCTGTGTAAAGTGGCGTAAAGTATTGTCGTTATTCACTGTGATATTTCACTGTTTTAATTTTTCTAACACCAAATTATGATAAAATATCATAAGGGGTGCCGGATGGCCAAATGACCAGCGCTCTGAATCTGAGTATCACAGGTTTCGGATGTCCGAAATTTGGAAGTATAAATAGTTTTGAAAAACAAAATAATTGGTCTTACTTTTTGGACACAGTAGATATAATCTATTCAGTTCCGTAAATTGAATTAAATTTTTCCTGCTGAAATTCCGAATTTAGGAAAAGATTTATTGGATCCTTTTATTAACTAGCTCTAAAACAGATTTCAAATTCAATAGGGCTCACTGACAAATAAGTTTCCGAAATTAACTTCAAAAGCTGAGTTGTCTCTGTCAAAAGAAATACTTTTACTTTCGAACTTTGCTCATTTGGAAGAAAAAAAAAAAGAAGGAGAAAATGAAAATTCACAAATATAAGTTAGCGATGCATTACTTCCAACTTTTTTCTTCTTTTACGAAACTTGTCATATACAGTTAGTTTCGACGGAGTTTATTTTTGTAGTTTTTTTTTTTTTTTTTTTTTTTTTATCTGACAGTTTTGTATTTTCTTTTGGTGAATCGTCCAAATCAAAACGACAGTACACTTTCCTTTCAAATCAAAAGGAATTTAATTCTTACGATAAAAGAGTTAAAAAGAAATGAGAGTCATGTAGTATGGAGTCAGACCTGACGACGTGAAAAGATATAAAATAATAGCACAAAAAAATCAAAGTGGAAAAATAATAATAATAACAACAGCAGCAAAACGATGTAGAAAAAAGTGAAAAATGAATAAAATATAACATCTACTTTCTTTAGAATCCCTAAAGGACCAGATGTTGTTCGACGGTTTCGAAATTGATTTCACCGCTATAATTTCTTGCCTCGATTTCGCTTGACTTTTCTGCTTTGAAATTATTTTTCCGGGAAGGGTTTTGCGTCGGAGGGTCCCAGTCCCAATTCCCGCAAGTTTTCATCCGAACCACGTGTTTTTTTATTCATTTCGACTTCTGATTCAAGAATTGAGAAGATGTCGAAGTTTATGAAATAAATTGCATGGGGAATAAGATGGAAAGAGGACACTACTTATGAGATTACAAAATTTTCCGCCATGGTGGAGTACGAGTTCCAAAATGTGTTGCCCAAAATTCCTACTTTATTCTTGGAGACTATATGTCGTCAGTATTTTCTTGGCATTTTAGTTCCCTTCTATATAAAGTGGCGTAAAGAAATGACAATATTTGTTATAATAATTACATTGTTTTAATTCTAATTTATTAAAAAAATTTCGTTAATATTTAAAGTGTGATAGAATATAATCAGGGGGTCCTGATGGCCAAATGAATAGCTCTCTCAAGCTCAGTATTGCAGGTTTCATATTCGGCTTCCAACGGTACCATGGATGTTGATAGTTGTTTGGAATTCACTTTATACCGTAGTCCCAGTGTAATATGACCGTTAGCAATCCCATCCGGTAAAAAGACAAACGACATCTCATGTTTCGGAATCTGCCAGCAGACAAAAGGCCTTGACTCACTTGGAGACTGTTGCGCCGTATGGAAGAATAAATAAAAAGAGTTTTCGATAAAGAAAAATAATTGGTCTAATTTTTGAGCACAGTAGTAAAAACATAAATTATGCAAATTGCGTATTTCAAAATTTGTAAATGCGTGATATAGATGTTAAATAAATGTTAAATAAATGTATGTGATACTATCTATTCATTGCCGTAAATTGAATTGAAAATAATAAAATAGCTGAAATTTCGACAGCAGAAAAAAAAAAAATTCAAAAACGATTTATTGGATTTTTTTATTAACTAGCTCTATAACGAATTTCAAATTCAATAGGCTCACTGACAAATAGGTTTCCGAAATTAACTTCAAAGCTGAGCTGTCTATGTCAAAAAAAAAATTTTACTTTCGAACTTTGCTCATTTGGAAAAAGAAAAAAAGGGAGGGTAAGAAAAATGAAAAATTCACAAATATGAGTTAGCGATACAATACTTCCTACTTTTGTTTCTTTTGAATTTTTTGTTCCTTTACGAAACTTGTCATATACAGTTTGTTTCGACGTAGTTTATTTTTGTAGTTTTTTTTATCTCACAGTTTTTATTCTTTTCTTTTGGCGAATCGTCCAAATCAAAACGACGGTACACTTTCCTTTCAAATCAAAAAAGGAATTTAATTCTTACGATAAAAAAGTGAAATGAAATGAGAATCATGTAGTATGGAGTCAGACCTGACGACGTGAAAGAAATAAAATAATAGAACCAAAAAATAAATAAAAGAAAAAAATAATAATAACAATAACAGCAGCAAAAGATGTAGAAAAAGTGGAAAATGAATAAAATATAACATCTAATTTCTTTAGAATCCCTAAAGGACCAGATGTTGTTCGACGGTTTCGAAATTGATTTCACCGCTATAATTTCTTGCTTCGATTTCGCTTGACTTTTCTGCTTTGAAATTATTATTTTTCCGGGAAGGGTTTTGCGTCCGAGAGTCCCAATTCCCACAAGTTTTTCTTTAAACCGTAGGTCGCGGTCTAACAGGAATGTAGAGCATAGTGTAGAACAACCCTACCCCATAAAAATAATACATCTCATGTTTCGGAATCCGCCGGTATGGCCGATTATGGGGACTGTTGGACCATTGATGACGAATTTATCATCAAAATTATTTTGACATTTATCACCGAGATATAAAAAATGCTGTAAAAGAATGACGATATTTATTGCGATAACTTTTTATTGTTTTGAATTGAAATAATAAAAAGTCTGAAATTTCGACAGCAGAAAATAAAAGAATTAAAAAGTTTTATTGGATCTTTTTATTAACTAGCTCTAAAACGAATTTCAAATTCAATGGGCTCACTGACAATTAGGTTTACGAAATTAACTTCAAAAGCTGAGCTGTCTATGCCAAAAAAAAAAATTATTTTACTTTCGAACTTTCCTCATTTGGAAAAAAGAAAAAAAAAGGGAAGGGTAAGAGAAAATGAAAAATTCACAAATATGAGTTAGCGATACAATACTTCCTACTTTTGTTTTTCTTTTAATATTTTTTTCCTTCTTTTACGAAACATGTCATATACAGTTACTTTATTTTTGTAGAATTTTTTTTTCTCCTTTTTATGTCACAGTTTTATATTTTCTTTTGGCGAATCGTCCAAATCAAAACGACGGTACACTTTCCTTTCAAATCAAAAAAGGAATTTAATTCTTACGATAAAAAAGTGAAATGAAATGAGAATCATGTAGCATGGAGTCAGAACCTGACGACGTGAAAAGAAATAAAATAATAGCACCAAAAAATATATCAAAAAGTGGAAAAAAAAATAATAACAGCAAAAGATGTAGAAAAAAGTATAAAATGAATAAAATATAACATCTACTTTCTTTAGAGTCCCTAAAGGACCAGATGTTGTTCGACAGTTTCGAAATTGATTTCACCGCTATAATTTCTTGCCTCGATTTCGCTTGACTTTTCTGCTTTGAAATTATTATTTTTCCGGGAAGGGTTTGGCGTCTTAGGTCCCAGTCCCAATTCCCGCAAGTTTTCATCCCGACCACGTGTTTTTATTCATTTCGATTTTGACTTCTGATTCAAGAATTCCTGAGAAGATGTCGAAGTTCATAAAAAGAAATTGCATGCATAATAAGATGGAAAGAGGACACTACTTATGCAAAGGATTACAAAATTTTCCACCATGGTGAAGAACGACTTCCGAAATGTGTTGCCGAAATTCCTTCTTTTATTCTTAGGGACTATATGCCGTCAGTGTTTTCTTGGCATTTTAGTTCCTTTCTGTAAAGTGGCATGAAGGAAATGGCGATATTTGTTATGATAATATATTTTTAATATTTCTTATTAATAAAAAAAACCTACTTCAATATTTAAATTGTAGGGCCTGATGGTTGCGTGGTTAGCGCTCTGGCGCTCGGTACCACAGATTTCGGGCACGTGTCCCAGTGATCATGGGTTTATAGCGGTTCGGAATCCCACTTTAAACAGTAGGCCCTGGTCTAAATTGATCGTAGAGCGTTGTGGGGTAGTATTACTAGCATATCTTCAAGCTATATGTGCCCCTGAGTAGTGCTAAAAGAATAACAGCTGATCAGCCCTTGCTTATGGAATAAAGATTAACTGTTTATGTATTACCAGCTGCATTAGAACTACATATTTAATTTATGATAAAATATCGTCAGAATTTTCGCGACCTTTTCTTATCATGCTATAAAAATACTGTAAAGGAATGACGATATTTATTGTAGGTATATTTTGATTGCTTTAATTTTTGACAAAATTAAAATTGTGGTAATATATTGTCAGGAGGTCTGATGGCGTTCTGGTGCTCGACCACAGATTTCATGTTTGAATCAAGGCAGAACCACGGATGTTTGTAGTAGTTCGGAGTTCATTTTAAGTCGTGGGTACAGGTCAAATATGACTGTAGAAAGTAGGATTGTCAACCCTAACATTAAAAGATAAACAACATCTCATGTTTCGGAATCTGAAATTATTATTTTTCCAGGAAGGGGTTTGCGTCTGAAGGTCCTACTTTACCTAGGCACTATACACTGAAGTGACAAAAGTCATGGGATACCTCTTTTTAAGGCAAAGGCAGAGGTCGCCGCCCTCCTTTCGCCCTGGGCGAAGTGCAGCAACTCGACGTGGCATGGACTCAACAAGTCGTTGGAAGGCCCAAAGAATGTGCTTGAGCCATGCTGTCTCGATAGACGTCCATAATTGTGAAAGCGTTGATGGTGCAGGGATTTTGGGGCACGAACAGAGACCTCTCGATGATGTCCCATAAATGCCGATGGGATATCGACACACCCATGTCGGCGATCTAGGTGGCCAGATCATTCGTTGAATTGTCCAGAAATGTTTCAAAACCGCGAATTCATGAAATGAAGCCCTGTGACATGGCGCATTGTCATCCATAAAAATCCCATCGTTGTTTGGGTGCATGAAGTCCATGAATGGCTGCAAGTGATCTCCAAGTAGCTTTGGGAACATAAGCATTTCCAGTCAATGTTCGGTCCAGTCGCACCAGAGGACAAGTCCGCGCCAGAAAAACAGCCCACACCATTACGGAGCCACCACCAGCTTGAAACAGTGCCTTCGCTGGACAGTTTAGTCCATGGCTTCGTGGGGCCTGCGCCACACTCGAACCCTACCATCAGCTCCTACCAACTGAAATCGTGACCATCGACCAGGCCACGGTTTTTCCATTCATCTGGGGACCAACCGATATGCTCACGTGCCCACGAGAGTCGCTGCAAGCGATGTCGTTCTGTCAGTAAAGGCATCCTCGAGTCGGTCTTCTGCTGGAATAGCCCAAGAAAGCCAAATTTCTCCGCACAGTTTTAACAGACAAGTCCCTTGTACGTCCCACATTGATTTCTGCGTTATTTGACGCAATGTTGTTTGTCTGTTAGAATTTACGACTCCTTGCAGACGCCGCCGGTCTCGGTCGTTAAGTGCGGCGGTCGACCACTGCGCTGTCCATATGGCGGGGATGCCTGAAATGTCATACTCTCGGCACACTCTTTGACAGTGGATCTGGGAAGGTTGGAATTCCTAACATTTCCTCTGAAATGGCATGACCCATGTCTAGCTCAACTAATATTCAAAAGTTAAAGCCCAGCACCTCGCTCATATGGCTCATCACGTCAAAACCTCTTTCACTTTAGCTTAACTTGAACAGAAATGAGTTACTGGAAGATGATACTCACCCTTACTTTTTTGAAGATGCTACTGCCATCCGAAAATTTGCATATTATCCTTACGACTTTTGTCACTTCATGTGGTGCCTTCAGTGTTTTCTTGGCATGTTAATTTCGTAACTATGTAATTTCCGTGCCTATGGTGCGGCAAAAACAGGTTTGCGACGATATTCGCTGTGCACTTTCTGTTCTTTAATTATTCTAAATGATTAAATCGTTATAGAATCTTTATCATCAGGGGAGCCTGTATGGCCAAATGACTAGCGCTCTGAAGCTCAGTTTTCTACAGGTTTCGGGTCGTGGAAGTGTAAATAAAGAGTTTTTGAAAAATGAACTTTACTTTTGGACACACTACTTTATGCTGGACACTACCTGTTCGCTCCGATATTTGAATTAAAATACTAAAAACAGCTGAAATTCCGACAGCAGAAAAAATTCAGAAAGGTTTACGTGGATCTTTTTATTAACTAATAGCTTTCTAAAAATGAATTTCAAACTCAATAGGCTCACTGACAAATAGGGTTTC
>BPLR01014427.1:0-59654 GCA_021605095.1 Caerostris extrusa
GTTATGCGCTTTGCTGAATACATTTACAATCAGCAAAATTATTTTACAAAATGTATGTAAATAAGAAGATATTCATATTTAAATACACCCGGCACTTCTTTAAAAAATTGTAGCAGTGGCAATAAAACTATAGAGGCACTTCGATACCATCATGCGTAAACCAATCTAGTTCAGACAAAATGAAGTAAAACCCATCACCAGCACACAATTGACTTTGTGCATGGTCAACTCTTAACTTATACACCCATAAATGCGTAGTTCAAACCTCTTCAAACCGAAACTCAAAACTTCCTCATGCCTCAAACTTTTCAACAATTTTACAGACCGAAACTCTTTTCAATGCGAGAGGATATCATTAAAACTTATTAAAAACCTTCTAAAGCCTCGCCCCACAATGCTCAAGGACATAGACGTCGCTTTACGCATTACTAAAATCCAGCAAAGAAAATAAATACACATCGATTCCAAAAAGCTTTAGAGTAACCTTATTCACGGAGCCACTTTAACCCGGTCCCCGTGTGTGCATGTGCTCGTCTGTTCATCCCAGTCACTACGAAATGCGAGTAGTCAGCATTACTGCGGACATAACTATTGACGGAGGGTGCCTCCGCCGCACCTCCCTCTCGGATGCCACGCTGACTCCTTAGAAATTTCGGAGATCCTTCTGTGAAACTCAGTGAGGCAGAAAATCCTCGACCTGAAGTTTTAAAGAATTTGCAAGCTACGAAAAGATTCTTCTTGCAAGGTGCTCTGCGTTCTCAAAGTGATTGGGAAGAATGGAGCTGATTCTTTTGAGCGTGAAATGCGCGGTGCCTTATTGCTACTATACAAGCTACATTAATTTTACCAAGACTCTAGGACAAAGGATTTGTTTTATGAGATGAAACCTATTACTAAGACTTTTTGATAATGAGAAGTGTTTAATTAGTATGGATATGTTTTTAAAAATGGTACTTTAATTACATTAACTCATATACATTATAGAATATGTTCTTTGTAAAATTCCTTTACAAACAGCAAAAATTGTACATTACACATAAAATGTATGTTAATAAAATATTATTATGCAGTGGCTAAGGTTTTTTTAATATAGTGAATATAATAAACTATATATATATATGTTCATACTTCACTCTCTAAGCTAATTTAGTTGAGACAAAAGGAGCAAAACCCATCACCACAATTAAGCTTTCTATATTTAAACTGATCTGACTCCTACCTGTAACTCGCTGGAATTTCAAACTTCCCTTATATCTGTGGACTCATTCAGGCTTGGTTACAGAATCTCTATATATAAATTTTATCATGACTAAAACTCCTTCAGCTGATTTAACAATTATACCATAAAAATCAGTTTTAAAGTTATGGAAACATACCTCGTTATAGAATACATTTTAAGCAAACAGCAAAAAGTTTTTACAAATGTATATATACATATCTATCCATATGCAGACACATTGAGCATAGAACATACGGAAGGCACTATTATAAACTACTGGATATAATAATAAATTATGCTTCACTTCTGTAACTAAATCAGCTGAGACAAAAAATAAAGCAATACCCATCAACACAATAGAGTTAGATAATTATACTTAACTTATCCACCCATAAATGCTTAATTTAAACATTTCCAACCGAACGAAAACTACCTTTTTATATCTCATAGATATCTCCCAACAATTTTACAGACCAAAACTCTTTTCAATACGAGGATATCATTAAAAGTTATTAAAAACCTCTTAGCTGCCCTCGCTCCACACTCAAGGACATAGACGCTTTACGCATTACTAAAATCCAGCAGCAAAACACACATCGATTCCAAAAAGCTTTGAGTAACCTTTTATCTCCACGGAGCTACTTTATCCTGGTCCGGTGTTATGCATGGTCTGTTAATTATCCCAGTTACGAAATGCGAGTAGTCAGCATTATTGTGGACATAACTATTAACGGAGGGTGCTCCGCTATATTCTCCTTGATACGCTGACTTTAGAAATCGGAGACCTGTGAGACTCAAAGTGAGGCGGAAAATCTTGAAGTTTTTTAAAGAATTTTAAAGCTTACGGTAAAAGATTCTTCTTGGTAAGGTGGATCTGCGCTTCCTCAAAGGATTGAGAAAATGTAGTTGTTCTTTGAAGTTGAAATGCCGTGCCTCACAGCTACATGCGATTAAATTTAATAAAAGGGTCTAAGTCAAGGATTTGTTTTCTAAGTTAAAACTATTACTAATCATTTTTTAAAAATGTGAAGTTTTAATTATTATGCATATGTTTTTAAAATGGTACATTAAATTACATTAACTCATATAGATTATAGAATACGTTCTTTATAAATTCATTTACAAACAGAAAAATTATTTAATAAAATAATATTAATAAATATATTTATAATATAGTGAATATAATAAACATATATATTTATTATCTATATATAATATAATAAATTATAGATATTGCTAATTCACTTTTAAAAGTTTATTTCACTTAAGTTTCATATTTAAATTCATATCCCTTATAACTGCTGAATTCCAAACTTCCAAATCTTAATCCAACTATTTATTACTCATACTTCAAAAATTATACAGACTAAAAACTCTTTTCAGTTTATTTTACAAATTATACCATAAAAGTCAATTTTAAAAATTGTTGAACTTCCTTTTAGAATGCATTTACAAACAGCAAAAAAATTTTATAAATGTATAAATGACAAATCATTCGTTTTCAATACATTCAAACATAAAAACTACAATGGCACTTTTATAAGATAGTGAATATAATAAACTATATAAATTATGCGTCACTTATTAAACTAAATCAGCTCAGACAAAAAATAAAGCAAAAAACCGAATCAACACAATTGAGTTAGAAAATTATACAGCTTCAGCTTATCCACCCATCACTGCTTAATTTAAATATTTCAAATCTTAACGAAATCTTCCTTATCTCTCCGACTCCTCAACAATTTTACTGACCAAACTCTTTCAATATGAGTATATCACGTATTAAAAGTTATTAAAACCTCTTAGCTTTCTCTCTTCCACAATGCTCAAGGACATAGACACTTTTTACGCATTAAAATACAGCAAAACACACATCGATTCCAAAAGCTTGAGTAACCTTATCTCACGGAGCCACTTTATCCCCGCTCCCGTGTTATGCATGGTCTGTTAATTACCCCAGTTACTACGAAATGCGAGTAGTCAGCATTACTGCGGGGACATAACTATTAACGGAGGGTTCTCCAAGGCTATGTCTTCCTTGGATGCCACGCTGACTCCTTAAAAATCGGAGACCTGTGAAACTCAGTGAGGCAGAAAAGCTCGACTTGAAGTTTTAAAGAATTTGGATACGGTAAAAGATTCTTCTTGCAAAGGTGCTCTGCGCTCTGAAAGGATTGAGAAGAATGTAGTTGTTCTTTGAAGTTGAAATGTAAGGTGCCTCACTGCTACTTGGGATTAAATTTAACAAGGTTCTATGTCAAGGATTTGTTTTCTAAGTTAAACCTACTAATCCTTTTTTAATAAGTGTTTAATTAGTATGGATATGATTTTAAAAATGGTACATTTAAATTTAAAAAATATTATCAGAATTTTTAAAGAAGTTATCAGATAATTTATTTCAGATGCCTGAGTTTTTAATGATTAAAACGGTAATTAATTCTTAGTATTATTTACAAATTTTTCTATGATGAATATCTTAAATTGGTTGCAAAGGCGTTTTTTTGTTTCATCATTTATGATCAGAATGTGATTTTAGGTAATAAATGTATTATTATTGAAAAATGGTATTGAAATTTAAAAGTATTATTAAACTTTTACTATATTTTTATATGTTCAAAACTGTTTACAATTATTTATTTGTTTTTTTTAACCCACTTGGTAGACAGCAACATGCAGACCAAGTCCAAGAAATCGTGTGGTCTCATGGAAGATGGAAAAGGACATCTGGGACATGGGGACATCTTCAGTTGTGATAGAGCACATGTAGGTAGATATCTAACTAGACTCCGTGAAGCTGAAAATGGAGGGAAGGGCCTTCAGGAGGACTTTTGGAGTAACTAAACTGCATTTGCGTATTGTATGGAGTAAACCCAGAAACTACCATCAGGTATCAATTTCTAATGAGGCAAGAGGCTGAACATCCCAAACGCCATCGAACTTTCTCTTTTTTTGTAACAGTGTTCTAACAAAGCCTCCAACTGATTGAACCTCCGTCCAAGTCGCTTTTTTTCATTGGGCAAAGCCACTTTTTTTATTAGTAAATTCACTTATCCTCTGTTAGCCGTTATTTTGCGTTTTCATTTCTTTTATTAAATAAGTTTGAGTTGATGTAATATTTTTAATCAATAATTCATAATTCCTGTTCAATAAATTCGTGCTGTAACTCAAATTTAAATGGTTTTAATGTTATTTATTTAAAAATATTTAGAAAAATAACGAACAATTTGTTACTTTTCGAATTTTCTTTCCAAAACCATCTTCAATAAAAAAGAATGTTTTGTTAAAAGTTTTATTGCTTTATATTATACATTTAGGAAGTAAGGAGTGTTCAAAATAAAAGATTTGCATTTCTTTTATTCCCTGCACAAATTTTAGCATTATTAGAACGAAAAGCTAACGTGAAAGCAATTTTTGCCAACGATCCCTACATTCTATTAAAAAAAAAAAAAAAATTTATGTTTAATCAGTAGAAGATAATGTGAACTATTTCGGTGTTATTTTTTAACGTAATATTAATAGCTATTGCATTTTAAATCATCTGTTTTTTTTTTTTCTTCCATGCTAAGATGTTATCTCCTTGATTATTCTTCCTAATTTTTGTTTTATTTCTAGTATATATTACAAACAAAAGCTAATGCAAAATCAATCAAGCGTTCCACAAAACTTTCCATACATACCACAAAGAAAACTGCTATTATCTGATTTACCAATAAAAGATAATGTGAAATATTGCGATGATTTTTTTTTTTTAACATACTATTATATTAATAGCTATTTCACCCTTTTTAAGTCATCCATTTCATTTGTCCATATAAAAAATTTTATCTCCTTGATTATTATGTTTGCTTTAAGTTTTATTTCTAGGATTATGATGATTAAAAGCTAACATAAATTATTCAAGATTTCGTAATAGTTTCATAAATTTAATAAAACAACTATCTTCAAGAAGAAAAGATAATGTAAATTATGTAATCAATTGTTTGGCAAATTGTTAATAATTATTGTATAATATTGATACTAAATCATCTTTTTTATCTGTCCATTCAAAAGATGATTACTTAATTATTCTATATGCTTCAACATTACAATTTTTTAATGTGTTTCGTTTTCCTAGATCATTTAATACAATTATTTCATTCAAATACGATGCCAATAGAAGATAATGTTAAGTATTATGATGTTATTTTTAACAAAATATTAATAGCTGTTTCATTTTAAATCATCAATTTCATCTGTCCATACAAACAAATAGATTATCTCCTTGAGCTCCTACTAAGTTTATTTTCTTTCGATCGTACGTTTACGTTTACTATTTTCAAGCACAGAAGATAATGTGAAATATATCATCTATTGTTTTGCATATTGTTAATAACTATTGTATAATAATGATACTAAATCATCCTTTTTATCTATTCATACAAAAGATGATTATTTTGTATACTTCTACGAAAAACTTTATTAATGCGCTTTGTTTCATTCAAATAAGTTATCCAATCAAAGATAATGTGAAATATTTCAATGTTATTTTTAACAAATATTAATAGTTATTTCATTTTAAATCATCCATTCCATTTGTCCATATAAAAAAATTATCTCCTTGATTATTTTGTTTGCTGTTCGTTCGATTTCTAGGATTATTATGATTTAAAATTATCATAAATCAATCAAACTTTCGCAAAATTAACAGTTATTTCATTCAAATACGACATCAATAAAAGATAATGTGAACTATTTTAATGTTAGTGTTTAGCCTATTATTAATAGCTGTTGCATTTAAAATCCACCATTTAATGTATTCATTCAAAAGATGTTATCACTTTAGTTACTCTGTCTACTAACATTAAAAATGTTTTTCCTTTAATGTCCTTTTGTTTCTCAAGCTCATTTCTATTCAAGAATTTCACTTCCACTGCCGAGTACGTACTTCAATATTTATTTTAACTTGATCCATTTTAAGAAAGATTTGACAAGCCGAGTTAATATCTAGAGAATCAGGTTAAACCACACATCTTTCAAGCTGTTACCTCTTTTCAGTGCGAACAAAGGCGAGAATTCTTTTTGACTTTCAAAACTCTGTCATTTCAGCGCCAAGCTCTGTGCCTTTTCTTTAAAACCTGCTTCATCACACGACAGTAAAATAGATTCTACGCCTTCCATCTGCTGAAAGTGAAATTTTTAACAGTTAAGAGAGTTTAGAGCGCATATTATATTTATGTTATCTTTGCTTCCCGCATCGAGGCTTAGCATAAATGGGATTTTTTTTTTGCTTATGAGCCCTCTTTCTAAAGCAATTTATTTTGAACAACTTTATGGATCATGAATATTTATGCATTCCAAAATGCATCAATCATGTTTAAGGGTTTTGAGGTGCCGTTACTTAAAGGTTATTTTTAATCTTGGAAACTGTGCTGCTGCCGTTTGCATGTGCAGGCTCTTAACTTCAGATACTTCCTAATTTGAAATATAATCAATTAGTTTTTCAATTAATACCCAGAAAAATATTTTTTCGTTGTAATGTAACAGAATTGTTTTGTAGAGCAATTCTTTTTTATTTTTTTTTTTTCTAAAAAGCTTTATTAAAGTCAATTATTTATAGTCTATATTAGTTTTTATGTCTTTTTCCATAATTTATTGCTTGAATATTTTTAAGTTACAAAATAAGCAATGAAAATATTTCAGGTGAGATTTTTATTCTTTTAAATCAGGCTATAACAAGTTCTATCCATTTTAATATCTTTTAAAAATAATGCATCTATTTGAGGAAAAGAAAGGTGCAAATTTTAAAGATGCTATTCTTGAAGGCAAGCAATGTACTAGTCCCTTGTGATACAGCCTAGTTAACGTTTGATATCACATATCTGACTATTAAATGACAAACAATATCAGATTAAAGTTTGGTATTCGAAAACAACATCTCTTCAAATATTTCAGATATTTTAATTACATACTTGCAACATAAGGTCATGGCCTAAAAGGAATACATAGATACATGGCTAACATAGGAAAGCAGAATAATGATGATGAAGAACAGAAATGTCAATTTGCTGTTATAAGAAATGGTAACACCGATTCAATACCTAGATATTCATGGTAATTCTGAGTATCGTGTTATTATAAGCGCCATGTATTAGTGGCATTTCAAGGCTGGTCAACAGCTTTAAATTGGAGAGGGACCAAAAGAAGATTCTTTAGAGTGTAGAGAGGGAAAAGAAATAAATTGTTTAATATAAGTTGTTTGGTGACAATCAAAAAATAATTGCTTAAATTATGTTCAGCTATTCATTGCTCCTGTAGCATGACAATGCTTAACTCATATCATTGCAATAGTGACAAAGTGTCTCCTAGAAAAATGTAACACAGAAATTATGTATAAAAACAATATTTCTGGAGCTTGTTCCAGAAGATTGCCATCTTTTAAACAGACAGAGCACTTTTTCAGGATTTAGGCGGATTTCAAGAGAAGTGAATAAAATGTTTATTTTGCAAATATAAAACAAAATTATTTATTATTTTTTTAAATTTGCTGTGTTTAGTTTTCTTTAAATCGGTAAGCTGATAAAACTTTTGAAATAAGCTAAAAAAGAATAAACCATTGTGATTAGATACATATTGTTCAAACATGCAATTATAATACCTGAAACAATTATAGAGATGTTGTTTTCGTATATCAGCCACATTGATCTGATGTTATTTGTCACTAAAAAGGAAAAGTAGTTAGAGATAACTAAGTGCTTAGGGTGAGTCACAAGGGCTCTGGTACACTGCCCACACTGTCCCTTAAAAATTACGCCAAGAATGGCATCTCTAGAATTTACATCTTCCATCCCCATCCTCTAAATCTCAGCACATGGACTACTGATTATCGCATTTATCTCGCCATAGAAGTGATATTTTAAGACATAAACTGATATCTCCTATTCAGATCATAACTGAATTTTTATTTATATGAATATTTATATATATATATATAGTTCGCCCATCTTTGTATGGAAAAGGTGAACATTCAGATTATGGCAAAAAGGACCGCCGATTACATAGTAGAAGTGCTAGGCAAACATGGGTACATGGGGCGCGATGCAGTTTCGAATATTTATGTCTACTTTTAAGAATATGTTATTTAAAATTTTAATATTAAGAAATAATATTTATTTTCTGCTTAGCTACCAAAAGAGTAAAGTAATCAAACAATTTATTAAAAAAAATTTGAAAGATAAATTTACATAATGATATTATTAGGAAAAAAATTTATATATCTGAAATTCTGTGCATAAGTATTTATTATGCAATAAACAAGTATCAAATCTAATAAATACTCTTGACTTTGCTTTATAAAGTACAATGAAAGGTATTTTATGAAAATCTATTTTGATACTGAAGCAAAGAAATGTATTATTAATTTATTAAAAGTTGAATATCATTTCATCATAAAATGTCGTAAAATGTTAATTCATTTTCAAAATCTTATTATTTTTGAAATATATTTAATTTATAATTTTGTAGCATTATATCATTAATATATAAATCCTGATTTTAAATTTTATATAATGATCATTGTGAGGAAATAAGTTTTATTCCAAATAGAAAAATTATGAACTAAATTAATCGAAAGATAAAACTGCGATTATTGTTCACACAAAGCAATTTCCTGAAATATGCCATCAATAGAACGGTTCTTATCTGCATTGTGCGCCTAGAATCAAACTGTCATTACTTTCAAAGGTATAATCCATTGGCACAAATCAAATAAATTGTGGAATTTTTCAGATAATCTTCTAGGAAAAATTACTCATTTGACTTTTGTACAACAAAAAATCCCGATTTGGTATGAACTTTACTTCCTTCCTACGCTCATTAATTATAACATCATGGATAAAATTGTTTCAAACATCTAGGTATGTGATAAAAGAAAATTCCATAATAAAAAAAAAATTATTAATTCCAGGGTTCCATTTCACTCAGAATGTGTTCATCATTATGTTCTGCTGCGCTGACACGTGACTTTTCACTGATGGTGCCTTGTCCTTCGTCGTGACAAGTTGCAGTTGCAGTTTCCAGCAGCCATGTACTGTACAGAAAAACCAAGAGCGTAATATCCCAGGGGAGAAGAAACCCTGTCGCAGTCAGATAAAAGCCCCGTAATGATCTTTTTTCTGTGTCGACAGAGATTCGATATCTTTAATGGATTTCTGTCGCTAATGGACGTATAGAATGATCACCGGTGGCTCTCCCCCTCCAATTATGACCAGGAAACGAAGGTGACAAAATAAAACATTATGGAAATAAGATCGGTCTTGTCATTATCGTCCGTCGGGGTCTCAAAAAATAAACGAGCAGGTGTTATTTTGAGTCACGCTGGCGATCCGCAACTTATTTATTTATTTTTGGTTTTCACGTTTTCTAAGTAAGGAGTTTTTGATTCGAATTTTCGTTAGTGAATGCAGATAACGACATACATTTCCGTGTTTAATTTATTTTTGCTGGAAATTACTGTTAGCAAATGTCAATTTGTTTTTCTATTAGATATACGATATTTAATTTAACCTTTCCATCGCCAGTTTTTGTAATATTCATGTAACATGTTTTAATTTTTCACGTAATCGGAATTACAAAAGGTAAAATAGCTTTGAAATAAATACAAATTAACTATATATTTATATTTTCAGCTCTCTAATTGAAATGAAAATAAATATACATTTTAAAAATTAAGTTTTATTCCTTTTATACACATAATTTATTAAAAAAATTAATTGCATTCCTTATTATATTTATGAAATAGGCTGGTGTAAAACGGTAAAGATTGTTGTGAAAAGCATATGTTATTCTATATTCAAAAAATTAAAACAATAAAATTCCTGGAAATCTTCATGAGAATACAATCTTCAAACTTGTAACCTTATACCGTTGATCAAAAATCATGATTTTAAATTTAGTAAAGAAATTACTATGGGTATATATATTTTCTTTCCAAATAGATACAATAATTAGCTAAATTAATCGAAACATAAAAAATGCAATTACTGCTAAACCAAAGCAGTTTCCTGAAATATACCATCAATAGAACGTTTCTTATCTGCATTATTCACCTAGAAACCGAACTGCCATTACGTTCAAAGGTATAATCCATTGGCACAAATAAAATAAATTGAGGAATTTTTTCACACAGACTTCTAGACGAGCAAAAATGGAAAAAAAATTACTCATTTGACTTTGATCCACCCATGGTTGTACAACAAAAAATCCCGATTCGGTATGGCCCTTACTTCCTTCCTACGCTCATTAATGATAATATCATGAATAAAAATTCTTTCAATCATGTAGGAACGTCGTAAAAGAAAATAATAAAAAAAGTTAATAATTCCAGGTTTCCATTTCACTCAAAATGTGTTCATCATGATGTTCTGCTGCGCTCACACGTGACTTTTCACTGATGGTGCCTTGTCCTTCGACGTGACAAGTTGCAGTTGCAGTTACTAGTAGCCATGTTCCGTACTAGAAAAACCAGAGCGTAATATCCCAGGGGAGACGAAACCTGTCGCAGTCAGATAAAAGCCCGTAATGATCTGTTTTCTCTGTCGGAGATTCGATATCTCTAATGGATTTTTGTCGCTAATGGGTCGTATAGAATGATCACCGGTGGCTCTCCCTCAATTATACCAGGAAACGAAGGTGACGAAATAAAATATTATGGAAATAACATCCGGTCTTGTCATTATCGCCCGTTGGGAGTCTCAAAAAATAAATGACCAGGTGTTATTTTGAGTCACGCTGGCGATACTATACTTTTTTTTTTTTTATTTATTTTTTGCATTTTTTTCAAAGTAAGGAGTTTTGATTCGGTGTTCCGTTAGTGAATACGGGGTAATGACGTACATTTCCGTTTTTAATTTATTTTTGCTGGAAATTACTGTAGGTAAATGTCAATTTGCTTTTTTCTCTTTAATGCACGTTACTTAAATTAATGTGTCATTTATATATATGCAAATTTTGTAACAGGTTCATGTAACAGGTGTTGATTATTCCGTAATCAGATTTACATAAGGTAAGAATAACTTTGAAATAAGTATAAAATAAGTATAATTATATAATTAAATAATAAAATAAGTATAATTATAATTTATTATATAATTATACATGAAATTATTGTAAAAATGTTATAATTTTTACTTATAATTAAATAAGTATAATTATAATTTATTGTATAATTATTACATATAAAATTATCATATATAAAATTATTATATCCATTATATAATTTATACATATAATTAAATAAGTATAAATTATGCAATTATCATCTCAGAAATATGGGCCAATTTTAAAGTAGATTCAAAAATTGGGCAATTATGGGAGATGAAATATTATCCCGTAATTTCAAATATATATTCGTAAAATTATTATTTTCTTGACTTTGCTTTATAAAGCACAATACGAGGTATTTTATGAAAATGAATTTTGATACTAAAAACAAAGCAATGTATTATTAATTTATTAAATGTTGAATATCTTTTCATATTAAAATATTAATTTCTGTTCAAAATATTTTTCATTTTTGGTATACAATCAATTTATTATTCTGTAGCCTTATACCATTCATAAATAAATCTTGATTCTAAATTTAGTGTATGAACCTTATACGGAAATATATTTTTATTCCAAATAAATACATTTATGAACTAAATTAATCAGAAAGATAAAACTGCGATTATTGTTAAACCAAAGCAGTTTCCTGAAACTTGCCATCAATAGAAAAGGTTCTTATCTGCTTTATGCATTTAGAATCCAAACTGTCATTACTTTCAAAGGTATAATCCATTGGCACAAATCAAATAATTTGAGGGGAATTTTTCACACAGACTTCTAGACGAGCAAAAAATAGAAATAAGTTACTCATTCGACTTTTATCCACCCATGGTTATACAACAAAAAATTCCGATTCGGTACGGCCCTTACATCCTTCCACGCTCATTAATGATAACATCATGAATAAAATTCTTTTAAACATCTAGGTACGTGGTAAAAAGAAAATGAAATAATAAAAAGAAAAATGAATAATTCCAGGGTTCCATTTCACTCAAATGTGTTCATGATTATGTTCTGCTGCGCTGACACGTGACTTTTCACTGATGGTGCCTTGTCCTTCGACGATGTGACAAGTTGCAGTTGCAGTTAGTCCGACTCATGCTCAGTACAGAAAAACCAGAGCATAATATCCCAGGGAGATGAAAGAAGCCTGTCGCAGTCAGATAAAAAGCCCGTAATGATCTGTTTTTCTCTGTCAGGGAATTTCGATATCTTTAATGGTTTTTGTCGCTAATGGGTCGTATAGAATGATCACCGTTGGTTCTACCTCCAATTATACCGAAACGAAAGGTGACAAAATGAAATATTATGGAAATAAGATCGGTCTTGTCATTATCGTCCGTCTCAAAAAATAAATGTCAGGTGTTATTTTGAGTCACGCCGGCGATCCTATATATTTTTTTTTCATGTGTTTCTAAGTAAGGAGTTTTGATTCGGTGTTTCGTTAGTGACTATAGCTAACGACATACATTTCCGTTTTTAATTTATTTTTACTGCAAATTACTGTTTGCCAAATGTCAATTTTGTTTTTCTTTCGATTTAATATGCGTAATTTAAATTAACATATCACATATATTAGCCCAATTTGAAGTAGATTCAAAATGAAATAATCCACATAATTTTAATATTCGTGACTTTGCTTTATAAAGGACAATAAGAGGTATTTTATGTAAATGAATTTTGATAATAAAAACAAAGCAATGCATTATTAATTTATTAAATGCTGAATATCATTTGATAATCAAATGTCAATTTTTTGTTCAAAATCTTCTATTTTTGGAATACATTCATTTTTATCCTTTTGTAGCATTATACCATTTTATAAATAAATCTTGATTTTAAATTTAATGTAATACTCATTGGGAAAATATTTTTGTTATTCCAAATAGATAGATTTATGAACTAAATTAATCGAAAGATGAGCAGTGATTATTGTTAAACCAAAAGCAATTTTCACCAAAATATACTATCAATAGAACGGTTTCTTATCTGCATTATACATCTAGAATCCCAACTGTCATTATGTTCAAAAGTATAATCATTGGCACAAATCAAATAAATTGAGGATTTTTTTTTCACACACACTTCTAGGCGATCAAAAAAAAAAGAAATAATTACTCATTTGACTATGATCCCACCCATGGTTGTACAATAAAATTTAGTTTCAGAATGGCCCTTACTTCCTTCCTACGCTCCTTAATGATAAAATCATGAATAAAATTCTTTCAAACATTTTAGGTATGTGGTAAAAAGAAAATAAAATAAAATAAAAAAAATGAATAATTCCAGGTTCCATTTCACTCAAAATGTGTTCATCATTATGTTCTGCTGAGCTAACACATGATTTTTTCACTGATGGTGCCTTGTCCTTCGACGTGACAAGTTGCAGTTGCAGTTACCAGTAGCCATGTTCTGTACAGAAAAAACCAGGCGTAATATCCCAGCGAGACGAAACCTGTCGCAGTCAGATAAAAGCCCGTAATGATCTGTTTTCTGTGTCGACAGAAGATTCGATATCTTTAATGGATTTTTCGCTAATGGGGTCGTATTGAATGATCACCGGTGGCTCTCCCTCAATTATACCGGGAAACGAAGGTGACAAAATAAAATATTATGGAAATAAGATGGGTCTTGTCATTATCGTCAGTCTCAAAAAATAAATGACCAGGCGCTATTTTGAGTCACGCTGTCTATCGTATATTTTTTTTTTTTTTTTTTACATATTTTTTTCTAATTAAGGAGTTTTGATTCGGTGTTTCGTTAGTGAATACAAATAACGACGCCCGTTCCGTTTTTAATATATTTCTGCTGGAAATTACTGTTTGGAAAATATCATTTTGCCTTATTTAATATACGATATTTAAATTAACATTTATCATATATGTGCCAATTTTTGA
This sequence comes from Caerostris extrusa, assembly GCA_021605095.1. NCBI lineage: Eukaryota > Metazoa > Arthropoda > Arachnida > Araneae > Araneidae > Caerostris > Caerostris extrusa. Next base: position 14,197 of record BPLR01014427.1, read on the forward strand.
AGTAGATTTGAATATATGAAGATTAGATAGTACATTAAATGGTAGAAAATTGATTGGGTAGTAGAAGTCTTCAATTTTAGATTTTTGAAGAATTCATATAACATTTTTTTTAATTTTCCTAATCGGAGTTGCGTAAAAGATAAAATATCTTTGAAATAAATATGAGATTAGCTAACTATATATATTTTTAACTATGTAACTGAAATTAAAAGAAATTAAAAAAGTATACATTTAAGTATACATTTTAAAGTATACATTTTAAAAAATTCAGTATATTTCTCTTTTATATACATGTTTTTATAAAAAAATAATTGAAAATCATTAGTATATTTACGTGAAATAGTCTGATGAACTAAATTAAGGATATCTAGAAACGTATAAAAACAGATATAACAGTATTTTTTTGTGGAAAGGATATATTATGTTATATCCACAAGAAATTAAAATCATAAAATTCCTCAGAAATCTTTATGTGAATATATATATTTGAAAGTAACCACACACACTCACCTGCTATATAGTTAACTATGCCATTAAAGTGAAAAATAAGTGTAGTATTTAAGTCATATTCTTTTAAATAAATTGGTTATGGACCATACTCAATACTTTTTCTTATGAAGGAGTTTTAATTCGGTGTATCGTTAGGGGATGCAGTTAACGGACATACATTTCCGTTTTTTAATTTTATTTTTGCTGCAAATTACTGTTGGCAAATGTCAATTTGCTTTTTCTATCAATTTAACATACGATATTTAAATTAACATCTTGCATATATAGGCCAATTTTTGTAGTAGATTCATATAACAGATGTGATTATTCCCGTAATCAAATTTATATAAGGTAAAATAATTTTTTTGAAATAAGTATAAATTAAGATAAATTAAATAAGTATAATTATAATTTATTATATATAAAATTATTATATCCATTATATAATTTATACTTATAATTAAACAAGCATGAATTAAGGAATTATCTTCTCCAAAAAATATGAATCAATTTGAAATAGATTCAATTGGCACAAATATCTGAGATGAAATAATATCCGTAATTCTAATATTCGTAATAATAACTATTCATGACTTTGCTTTATAAGCATAATAAAAGGTATTTTTATTCAAATGAGTTTTCCTATTAAAAGCATGGAAATGTATTATTAATTTGTTGAAAATTGAATATCATCTGATTATAAAATGTTAATTTCTGTTCAAAATCTTTTATTTTGGAATAATTCAATTTATCCCTATTGTCGCATTATACCTTTTATAAATAAATCCTGATTTTAAATTAAGTATAATCATCATTTGCGGGAAAATATTTTTTTATTCCAAATAGATACATTTATCAACTAAATTAATCGAAAGATAAAACTGCGATCATTGCTAAACCAAAACAATTTCTGAAATATGCCATCAATAGAACGGTTCTTATCTGCATTATGCAACTAAAAATCAAACTGTCATTACGTTCAAAGGTATAATCCACTGGCACAAATCAAAAAATTGAGGGGAATTTTTTTCACACAATCTTCTAGGAAATAAATTACTCATTTGACTTTGATCCACCCATGGTTGTACAAAAAAAAATTCCGATTCAATATGGCCCTCCACTTCCTTCCTACGTTCATTAATGATAACATCATGAATAAAATTCTTTCAAACATGTAGGTACGTGGTAAAATGAAATAAAAAATAAATAATGAATAATTCCAGGTTCCATTTCACTCAGAATGTGTTCATCATTATGTTCTGCTGCGCTGACACGTAACTTTTCACTGATGATGCCTTGTCCTTCGACGTGACAAGTTGCAGTTGCAGTTACCAGCAGCCATGTACTGTACAGAAAAACCAGAGCGTAATATCCCAGTGAGACCAAACCTGTCGCAGTCAGATAAAAGCCCGTAATGATCTGTTTTTCTGTGTCGACAGAGATTCGATATCTTTAATAGATTTTTGGCTCTAATGGGTCATATAGAATGATCACCGGTGGCTCTCCCTCCAATTATACCAGGAAAGAAAGTGACAAAATAAAATATTATGGAAATAAGATCAGACGTGTCATTATCGTCCGTCGAGAGTCTCTAAAAATAAATGACCAGGTGTTATTTTGAGTCACGCTGGTGATTAATTTTTTTTGTCACATGTTTTACTTAGTAAGGAGTCTTGATTCGGTGTTTCGTTAGGTAATGCAGATAACGACGTACATTTCCGTTTTTAATTTATTTCTGCAAATAACTATTGGTAAATGTCAATTTCTGTTTTTTTCTATTTGGTGCATTTTACTTAAATTAATATGTAATATATATATGCCAATTTTGTAATAGATTCATATAAAATGCTTTAATTTTCCAGTAATTTGAGTTACTTAAGGTAAAATAACTTTTAAATAAGTATAAAATAATTATCTATTTTTATTTTCAACTTTCTAGTTGAAATGAAAATAAACATACATTTAAAAAATAATTTTTTCCCCTTTTTTATATATATATACATATATTATTTTATAAAAAAATTGTTGCATATTCTTATTATATTTATGTGAAATAGGCTGGTGAACTAAGATAAAGATTGTTGTGGTCAGAATAATTGTTGTGGTGTTGTGGTGATTTATGTTGAAGATTGTTGTGGTGAGGAATTTTATGTTATATGTTACTTATTATTATTCACAAGAAAGGAAAATTATGAATTTATTGGAAATCTTTTAAGGATAATTAACTTTCATATATGAAAGCAATCACACACTCATGCCCTCGAATGTTTTTAACGAGGCCATCAAAGTGAAAATCAGTCTAATTTTTTTAAGTCATATTCCCTTAAATAAATTGGGTATGGACTCTATTCTTATACTCTCTTTAGCGGTATAGCTAGGTTTCCACAGGGTAATAAATTCTCACGTCATAAAACTCCAGCCAATCGGAAAGCATGAATAGGAAGAAGCGTAGGCTTTTAATGATTGGTGTAGTACGCATTGAGCTCTTACTACCTAAGGAAAATCCATGTTGCGGTATCTTCCAAATTTCAGCCGTTCGCGTTTATTTTTATATCATCTACATGGTTAAAACGATTATCTTTGAGGCCCATTTTTGAACTTGGGAAATCAAAAATTGGACACTGCTAAAATCTGGTTAGTAGGGAGGCTGGTTCAGTAGTAGAAGGTTCTTTTCTGCACCCATTTCTGTACAACACTCGATGCCTGGGAGGAAGCACTGTCTTCCTCATTGCCATTTAGTAGAACGTTTTCTTCAGGCTGCACCTCTCAGTCTTTTCAAAACTTCAGGTAAAAGGGCCATTAACAGTTTACCCTCCCTATTAGTGCTGTTCGTGGTGTACCCACACCTTAGTTATTGAAAAACTAATGATTATCTCTTTGTTTTGGATTCGGCATGAAGTGATTTTTTTTGAGCAGATGACGTTGTTTGCTATTCTGATGGCTGCATCTTTGTCTCGAGTCGTAAGAGCACCCAGGTCTCGTATTCAGTAACGATTGTCTCTGTGCTTTTTCAAAACATTCAGTTTCACTCACAATATCTATTATGAAATTCCAGTATTTAAAAAGTATACTAGTAGGTGTAGTAAAAATATTAATTATATTGTGGTAATAAAGAGTGAAAACAAAATTCCGGGAGTTTTTGATTGCCTCCTTTTTTAATTTTACCTTCTTGTCCGTAAGAATGATGATCTTGAATTTGTCGACGTTATAACCATTCAACCATGATTGGGAGAGATTTTAAAAGAAAGATCTATTGAAATAATAATATGTTTGTTGCAATTTTATATTACTCAATAATGCAGATATAACATTGTTCAAAGACACTGTTTATTGAAATAATACAATGTATTCAACAATAATGCTTTGAATAATCGTATTCAGGATAACAATAAAATTTTTATTAAGAAATTTCTGTAGAATAAACACCACTTGATCAATTTAGGTTCAAGTAAGAGAAATTAATCATATACCGGAAGAAAGAAGTTTTCCATTGTTTATAAAATTTGGAAAATGGTGATTTATCAGCCACTGTTTACAATTGGAATATGAAAGTTTGTACACTTCCGTTCTTATTTTTTATATTGGGCTTACAGTAAAATAGAAGGGAATTACAAAAGTTGTATAAACTATGATCGTGAATACGAAATTTCGTTAATGATGTCAACGTTTTTTTAAGTAGATTATTTTACTTCTTATTTTGTAAAATATAATTTTCATTCATTAAAAAAAATACATTACTTAATACATTGTATTAGTAGTCAGTGAATACTCATTGATTTATTCATTACTTTATAGTAGGCAGAATAGTAAGCAAATCAATAAATGAAAAAGTACTACTACTACTAAACTACTAAAACTACTATAAAACTACTACAAACTACTATAATATTTTTACTTCATAACTTAAATCATTTCTTCAAAAGTATAAACTAAGTTGACAGAATTTTATCGCAAATTAATAAATGTTTTTGAAAGATAGTATTCTAACGCAATGGAAAGGAAAAGTATGTAGTTTAACCCACATCTTTGGCGAAGTTCCAAAATCACCAAATGTGCCACAGTTAAGTAGCTAGTAATTCTTCTAGTATTCTTCCGGCTATTCTCCTAATTTTAGAATATGCATAAATTGAAGAAGCTATATTTTCGCATTATCCTCAATATTATTTCGTCAAAATATATGGGTTAAATTATTCGCAGGTAAAACTGCGTCCAGACGAGAATGAAAAAAAGTGCGACACAAAAAGAAAAAGTGAGAAAGAGCAAGTGAGTAGTTCTCGCCCGAATATCTCCATCTGACAGAGAGGAACCAGCTACTTTATATCTCTCTCTGAGTGACAACTGGTTGAAAAAGAGAGTCCTCAGTAAATTCCTTTGATGTACGGGAAAAACTGACTTTGTTTGGTTTGGGCTCAAAACAATTGACTTACTCCGAAGGTTCTGTTAACACTAAGACAGATCGGTTTATAATTATTTCGTGAGATTTACTCGTTTGTTTAGTTCTCTTTTTCTGGACGTATCTTAACAAGTGCAGCTAGTGTTAATGTGTTCAGACTTGTATACGCTGGTGGAAACATTCGCCCTTAGTACTTTTAGAAGCGAGGAGCTTCGATGGTGAAAGAGAAAATGTGTATAAAACGTCTGGCATCGATATTGACACATCCTGATGAGAGTTTTCCTGGTTTTCTTTATACGAAAATCAAATGTGAAGTAATTACCCCAAAAATTCTCTCTGAAGATGGTGCCTTCCCTTTATCATTTTTATACATAAGTAAAAGACTCACCGATGTCCCAAAAAAAGAAAGAAAAGAAAGCCCTGGCTTAATTGACATTCCAATCTTAACATCTTTGTTTTTATTTTTAAAAAATATTTATGAATGAATTCAATTCATAAGAGCAGGAATTCGATATTTAATCGATTGTCAACAGTGTTTGATTTATGCGATGTTGTACCGTCATCACTTTTCGTGATATACATAAACAAAACTCACCGATATCCAAAAAAAAAAAGTGAAAAAGAGAGAGATGTGGCTTAATTAACATTCCAATCTTAACATCTTTGTTTAATTTAAAAGAAATACAGTATTAATAAATGAATTCGATTCAGAAGCTTGTAAATTCGATATTTAATCGATTTTCAACAGTATGCGATTCACGCTATGACTTCCCTTCCTCGCTCGTCGTGATATACATAAAAATAAAAATACACCGATATTCCAAAAAAAAAAAAAGTAAAGAAAAGAAAGGCGTGGCTTAATTTACATTCCAATCTCAACATTTTTTGTTTAAAATAAATCAAATATTTATAAATGAATTCAATTAAAAAGAGTAGAAATTCGATATTTAATCAATTTTCAACAGTATTCGATTTATGCCATGCTTTACCTTCATCGCTCGTCGTTATGTACTTAAATAAAAAAGACTCACTGATGTTGAAAAAAAAAAAAAAAAAAAGAAAGGTGTGGCTTAATTTATCTTCTAATCTTAAAATCTTTGTTTTTTTATTTAAAAAAATAAAATATTTATAAATGAATTCAATTCATAAAAGTAGAAATTCGATATTTAATCGATTTTGAACAGAATATGATTTATGCAAAGTCTTACCTTCATAGCTCTTGTGGTATACATAACTAAAAAAAACTCACTGATGTTCAAAAAAAAAGAAAAGAAAAGAGAAGAAAAAGCGTGACTTAATTTACATTCCATTGTTAACATCTTTGTTATTATTTAAAAGAAATCAAATATTTTTAAATGAATTCAATTTATAACAGTAGAAATTCAATATTTAATTGATTTTCAACAGTATGAGATTTATTTATTATTTTAATAGATTTATTTTTTTTTTTTGTTTTACCTTCATCGTTCGTCGTCAAATACAAAAATAAAAAAGACTCACCGATGTTCCAAAAAAAAAAGAAATCCGCGGCTTAATTTCCATTCCAATCTTAACATCTTTGTTTTTATTTAAAAGAAATAAAATATTTTTAAGCGAATTCAATTCATAAGCCTATAAATTCAATATTTAATCGATTTTCGACAAATTCTACAATAAAGTTTGAAAATGAATAGATTTATTTCATCAGTTAAACACAAAATACACTAGAATCTATATTAACCTAATGATATATATATATTTTTAAAATTAAAGTAATTACAAAGAAATAAACGATTCATTTTATGATTACATGATTTACTTTAGATGGCAAAGACTCTGCCTTTAAATGTAGCGTCCTTTACTCCTTGAGTTTCCGAATATCCATCTGGCGCGGTAATAATGAAAACTTTAATGGGAAATTCTGTCAATAAGAACAGGTGGGTTCGATCGAAATTAATGAGGTAATTGATTTACTGAGTGCACGAATCTGCCGTGAGAAATATACATGTACGACAAACTTGTTATCCGTGATTTATGATAGTTATTCTCATCCTTTCTCTTCGCGTTAAAAAAGACTAATTATTCCATACAAATAGCTCTGAAAAATATTATAATTGAACAGGTGGAAACAATTAAAGTTTCCATGCTCATGCGATATTTCAAAGGCATGGATAATATATATATATTTTAGTTAAAAGTAAAATTTATTTATTTGATATATTATTTAATTATTTGGGACATGTACTAATAAAAAAATTTCATGTGCACTTTATATATATCTATATCTATTTATCCATCTATCTAACTATCTGTCTAACTATCTATATATATATCTATTTATCTATCTATCTGTCTATCCAGTTGTCTAAGAGAGAAAGAGATAGATAGCTGGATAGACAGATAGATAGATATATTTTTTCTATATATTTTTATATCTTTATACACTTTTTTTAGTTATTTTTATTTTTCTATATATAATTATACTTCCCATATACAAATTTCCTAGAGGCATGATGCATAGATGATATATATGAAGATGCATTATGTTTTTTATTTATCATATTAAAATATCAAAATGCCGTTATAATATAAAAGTGAATGAATTAAAATTAAATAAAAATTAAAAATTATTTGCATTATACAAAGCTTAAATCTTGTTTGTGTAATTGTTTACTTGTTTAATAGTGACATTAATTTCATTATTATATATATATTATATATATATATATATATATATATATATATATATATATATATATATATATATATATATATATATATATATATATATATATATATATATATATATACATATGCATAGATGTTATATATACGTATGGTATATTTTTATTTATCATAATTAATGAACGAAATATTGTTATCATATTAAAATGAATGAATTAAATTAAATTACTTGAAACATTATTTTAAGATTATTATTATTATTATTTACATTATGAAAAAGTAAATCTTGTTTTTTTAATTGTATACCTATTTAAAAGTGAATTAATTGCATTAATAATTATAATATATATACATGTACAGATGTATTATGTTTTTTATTTATCATAATAAAGAATCGAAATGTCGTTATGATATAACAATGAATGGATTAAAATAAAATAATAAAACTAAGATTAAAAACTAAACTATTTTAACTAAACTAAAGTTAGATTTCCTAGATGAGATATATACATATGCATAGATGATACATATACAGATATATTATGTATTTATTTATCATAATAAATGATCGAAATCTCGTTATGATATAAAAAGGAATGTATTAAAATTAAAATATAAAAATGAAACTTAAATATAAAGATATGAAATTAAAACTAAAAATGAATGAATATAAATTAAATATTAAAACTAAAATTTATTTCAAGTATACAAAATGTAAATCTTGTTTGTGTAATTGTATATTTTTTTAAGATTATTAATTATTTATGCATATGTTAAATATATATTTGAGCAATATTTGTATATAATATATATTTAAACACTAGTCTATCGAATCATTGTAATTTATTTATAAGTTTATAAATATTTATTATTCTGATTTAGAACTCGTTAATATAATAAACTTCTGTTACTATAACAAGAATGTCTGGAGGATATATAAAGGAGGTGTTCAGACATGCTTATGCAGTTTGAAGATAAAATTGCTTAATACCAGGAGACTTTAACCTCTTAGAGTATATTTTTTTTTTTTTTATTTTTATATTCCTTAATAAGACCTTATGAAGTGTACTGTAAGTGTATGTTTGATAAGGATTTGAGAAACATGTTGTCTTCACTATGAAGAAACATGTCTTGAGAAAGAAATAATTACTTCTCAAAATTACTTGGACAGTCTTTTCACACTTTAATATTAAATGAGGTAATTCATTCTAGTCAACAACAACAAAAACTTAAAGCAATTCCCCTCCTTTTTTTCTCTTCATTCATCAATTACCTTTGTTGACGCGAAGAAATATAACAAACAACGAAACCAAAGGCAACACGTTTTCTTTAAAATAGCATTTCGTATTTTCGAAAAGGAAAGAAATGTTTGGGCGGGGAGAATTCTTTTAGAAATTTTGCCAATTACGCTGGTAGTATTTATTCCTATTAGTTATCAATGTGTGAAGTCTTTTATTTTCTTATTAGTTATTATCAATTGAGCTAAACAAATGGTCAGGTATTAAAACAATTTTTAAAATGCAATACTAAAGTCAGAGGAGAGGAAAAACAATACCAAAAATTTAATACATGTATAAAAATTAAAGCAACAACAACAAAAAATGATTGACCAAATTTCAAAAGAGGGGCCGTTGGGATTTGGCGACACCTCTGTGGCGCCAACTCAGCCAAATCGTCTGTTTTTTTCTTTGACTATTTGCAATTCACTTCACTTAAAATTTCTACGTTTTTCTTGGCGCACTTAAGTGGAAAAATTTTGATACCAAATCCCAGAGGCCCATATTCCACGACTTTTGCTAAATGCTTGATGAATTGTTTTGAACAATTATAGTATCGTAGGAGAAAACGGTGAAATCGTAGAATCCTGTATTTCTTGCGCAAAGTTGATCCTCTAAATCCCCATGTAAGCAAATAAAAATGTTCCAGCAATTACAATTCCCACACCAAATAGCTATTACTCCAAAATATATCGCCAAATATCCCAAATTAATCGCTATAACACCAAAATCGAATATTATTTTGCTACGACAACAAAAATTACCTCTAAATCGCCAAACATTTATCGCTGTAAACCCAAATACATCGTTATTATGCCAGAATCCATCGCTATTGTACCAAACTTAAGTATGTTGTTTGCGATGCGAAATAAAGTGATAATATATTATTATATAAAAAGAAATATATAAAGAAAGTGGAAGAAAATTACTTACGTTTCATTGCGCAAGCCATTTTGATCGCTTTATTGCCTAAACCAAATGCACTTCTTCACAGACTATTTAATTTTATGCGCATTAGGTCTTTTCTTTCTAAATTCCCACATTTTACCATCACAAATATCAAACAATCACAAATTTCTCACAGTTACGCTGACTTAAAGAGATTTTCTACATTCATATTTATCGAAATTCAATCAATTTCCCATCCAGTTTGAGTACTACATTCACACAAAAGTTGTCCAAATCATAAAAATGAAAAGACGCCAATGGACCATTCATCCATTTTGCTGGCCGAACAATCTTATTTACTACTGCACAGCCATATTAAATGAATGAAAAAAAGCGTAAACAACGCATTTAAATTTCAACATTTTAACACAAATTTTCATACAAATTTCAATTATTTAAACTTCAAAATATTTTTAAATATTCCAGAAATTTTCGTAAGCTGTTGTGAAGTACACAACAGTTAATCGTTGAACAATCATTAAACAATGATTATTCACGTGAATTCAAAATTTTCCAACATTCACTAACTGTATCATTCTTACTACAAAAAAAAAAAATTATTTTTTAAATTATTCTTTTTAATAAACAGTTATTTATTTTGATTTTGAAACAGGATTTAATTCTCATATCTTTTAAAAATTTAGTAAGAATATGTCCAGATTTGACGTTAAGGCCAACAATTCTTTACGTTAGATCTTTCCGGAAATAATCAGTAAAAATAACTGAAATAAGTAAAATCGTTGAAATTTGTCGTCAAAAACGAGTAATGGTTGCGATTGTAAGTGAAGTGAATTGCAAAAAGTACAAGAAACCCGAGTTACTACATTTAGCGTCTCACAGCCCAGTCGACGACACATAAAAGTCACTAAATCCCAACGGCCCTTAAATCTTAACAATTTTTTTCAGTAAATAAATTTGAAATTAACGTTAAAGGGTCACTATAATGTTTTTAAAATATAAAAAACCTGAATTCCTGAAATTGAACTAACCCTAAAGATTTGTTCATATACTCCGTATGGCTAACGGCCGTGTACTTAATGGCAACTGTGGAATTTAGGATTCAGTCGAGAAGACAATAATAAGATCTCAAGCGAAAATCTGCATAGCAGATGTTATAATGATTTTCTATTTTATTACTATAGAATTAAATGCCAAGAAAATCTACTGAACTGTTTGTGCGGTCTAAAATAATTATTTTTAACTTTGAGTATTCAGTAACATTCAGTATTCAATATTGATTAGAAAAATGTTCTATTACTTACATTACAGTAATAAAATTACATTAAGAACTTTATTAAATAATAGCCAAAGAAAGTATTACTAGGGTAGAAAGATCTTTATATTAAACTCAAATTGTGCTATCGTGATAGGAGATGAAATCCTTTGGAATTTTATCCTGAGTTCTTGCATTTTACATCTAATTTTAACATAATGTAGAGAATTTCAAACTTAAATGTTTATCTTCCATAACTAGCATAGACATGGATAGTTCGAGGTTGGTTGTTGGTTTGGGTTTAATGGCACAAGAGCCAGATTTGGCTAGGCTGCACCAATCACGGTGGTAAAAAGCAAAAAAAGCAATTGCAGAGTACATACAATTCCACAATATTTATATATATTAATACATCGTTACATGCACCATAACCGTACAAATTTCATATCGATTTGAGGAAAGATGTTGTTGTTGATTTAGATGTTGTTTAGAGATTGTCTTCAGAAAGAAACAATTGCTGCTCAAAAATTAATTGAAAACGTATTTTAATGCTTTAAAATTAAACGAGGTAATCCATTTTAATCAACAACAGTAATTTGAAACGATATCACTCCTTTTCTTTTTAATTCATCAATTACCTCTGTTTTTACAGTTTGATGTTAAAATTGCTTAACACCAGGACTAAACTTGCAGGGTACATAAATTTTCACAATATTTATAAATAATAATACGCCGTTATTAAATGTACCATAACCCTACAAATTCCATAACGACTGGAGGAAAGATGTTGTTGCTGTTTTAGATGTTGTTTAGAGATTGTCTTGAGAAAGAAACAATTGCTTCTCAAAATTAGTTGAAAACGTATTTTCATACTTTAAGATTAAACGAGCCAATCCATTCTAGTCAACAACAGTAACTTAAAACGATATCACTCCTTTTCTCTTTCATTCATCAATTACCTCTGTTGACGTGAAAAAATAAAGTAAATAATGAAGCTGGGGGGAACGAGTTCTCTCTGAAACAACACATCCCTATTTTCCGCAAAGAGAAAAAAGTGGGTGGGAGTGAGCTTTGTTCCAGAAATACTACCAGCGATGCTAGCAGTATTATTTTATTTTTTTTCCCTTCCTATTAGTTATCAAGCCGAGCTCCAATGAAGCAGAACAAATGGTCGTGTGTTAAAGGTATTTTGAAACTGTAGTAATAAAGACGGGTGAGCTGGTAGAAACAAATAAAACAAAACCACCCGAAAACATAAAACATATATCTATATGAACTCATAAAGCAGCAGCAGGGAAAAAGAAAATGGTACGGTGCATTGTTTTTGGCAATGGTGGCTTCATTGGGGAAGACAGCAGAAAATAAGATTTAATTTATGGCCAGTGTGTTTCTTTAGTTTCTTGCTGGGAACATCAATTTAACAAGGGGAACAAGTCGATAGTTTCTCCCAAAAGCTCTGCCTTCCTCTCTGTGGAGCACTGCCTCCGCAATAAATCTTAGCCTTGTCAACTTCTAAGTGAATGGGGACCATAATAAAATATCCAGGAGTGATAAGTCTAGTTTGGGATGCTTCAGACATAATTCATGCACAAGATTTTCCAATCTAATTGTGTGGTAGGAAAATCTTATTTAGAGCTCTCCAAAGTTATAATAAAGTTTTTTGTTTTTTACATATATATTTTAAAGGAACAGCAAAATTACAGATATAATAAATAAATCCTGTGGTTTATTTTATAATGGAATAAGATGAAGATATAACATTGAAGGTAGTTTCTGCTTTAAAAATTTCCATTAAAGACAATAGCTTTAACATGCCTTAATTCATTTATGTAAAAACAATTTTTTTAATCAGTGCTTAATTTGGTACATAAATAAATTTTCTTATTTTTGCTTATGAAGTTGGTAATTTAAGAATCAAAGTAAAGTAAGTTCAAAGAATCAATAGTAAGTTGTTTTATTTATTATTATAGTATTTATTTATATCATATATAGATTATTATTATTTAATTAATTTATATTATTTATTATTTATCATTATTGTATTATATATATATTTTAATTAATCATTGTAGATTTAGAACATACATAAATTGTTTATTTTTTCTTTTGAAGTTGATTAATTATAAGTTCAATGAATCAATAATAAGCTGTTCCATTTATTATTATATTATTTATTTATACTACTTTTAATTATTATCATTTAATTTATTTATATTATAAATTTATTAATAATAAGTTATTATTAATTTTTATTATTTACGTTATTTATCATTTATCATTATTGTATTATTTATTTGAAAAAAGTTAAATAAGTACTTGATTTAGAACCTATATAAATTGTTTATTTCATCTTTTGAAGTTGGTAAATTTCATGTTCAAAGAATCTTAAGTTATTTCATTTAATTTTAAAATTAAAAGCTATTTTGTACAATGATATATACCGTTAATGTATAAATTATAAATATTTCAATTGAGATTAATATTGATTAATAAAAATTTTAATTTATAACTATTTCAATTGAGATTAATATTTATTAATAAAAATTTTAATTTATAAATATTTTAATTGCAAAAAGACTACTAAATTTTTCCTTCTAAATCTATTATCCATATTTCTGTATCGTATTCTTTCATTTACAAAATACTTTATCTTTTCAAAAGAAATAATTATCTGCTTTATAATTATCTAAATTATTGAAACAACTAATAAATCTTTTGTATGCTTAATTTAAAAAACCTCTTATAGTACTCTCATAACCATAAAATTAACTTTATTTAATTAATTTTATATTTTACATTAGAGAGAATTTATTTTAATTTAACTATGTTGATTTGTTGAAAATTATATAAAAATTCCTTATAATTTATTATATTTTCAAATTGTTTTTACCTAAAGTTTTACCATTCTAAAATTAACAATTCCTAATATTCATTTTAAATTTAATTTTTTTTAATTATAATTCTTTTAAATAAAAATTGCTTCTTGTTAAAAAAATATAACCAAAATTATATTTTTAATTTTTCAAAATTAAAAAAATAACGATAAAAAATTTTTCATGATATATCTCTGAAAGAAAATAAAAATAAACATTGCTGATGAGTTATGTTAATTTCTCGATTTCTGCATTAAATACATGTGGATTAAAGTTTTTTGATGTAAAATTCTATTAAATAGCAACCAAATAAATAAAATAAACTGTATAAAAATAAAAAAAAAAAAATAATAAATATATATAAAAAATAATAAATAAAAAAAAATTTAAAAATAATAAAATATAATGAATAAATAAAAAATAATAAAAAAAATAAATAAAAAATAATAAAGAATAAATAAATAATAATAAATAAATAAATAAATAAATATAAGGGAAAATAACTAAAAATAAACTGTAATACCATTGCATTCATTTAACTTTCATGTACTTTCACTCATGGAGAAAGTCCCTACTTACCCTCATTTGAAAATCGAACTATTCTTTTTTTGGCACCAAAATCAGGACCTAATCTTTTTTACGCCAAAATGAGTTTAAAAAAGACCAGAATTGACGGTTCGTTTGGAAAGAGGAAAAAATCTTTCTCACGAAGAAAAAAATGAGCCTTAGTTTAAAAACAATTCGAAAACTGTTTTTAGCTTTCAACAACACTCCTTTAAAAATGAGCCATTTAAATTTGTCAATGCAATTTTTTAAACTGACTTATATATCAAAAAATCTTTTTGAAGTATTAAGCTCTTCATATTTTTCTGTAAATTTGATTTTAAAAGATTATATATATTTATATAACGAGGTGAATCAATTACTGCTTGTTATTTGTTAGAATAAAATTTATTGTTTATTCAGTTAAAAGTTTTCACATTTAAAAAATTTTTATGAAGAAATGTTTCTTTCTTTCTATACATATTTCATATATGTTGTACTGTATTGTACGTACATATTTCTCTATATGCATTGTATGTATATATAGTATGTATTGTATTTTACATATTTCTCTTTAATTAAAGTTGTTAGTTCTCTTTAATTGAATTAAAAGTATTTATGTATTGTACATATTTCGATTAATTTTAATCTTTTTTAATTTTAATCTTTTTAATTAAAGAAATTATTTGCCTGAACCTTATTTATTCAACTTTATTATTAATACAATAACCATGCAATTTATTAACTATTTTCGAATACTAAAATACTGATAGATATTTGTAATGGTAGAATAAATTACTCTTTTTATTAAAATAAACAATAGTACTAAAATTTCATGTATTTAAATAAATAATTATTTTTTAAGTTAATTAATAATTTTTAAAAATATCATTTGGCTAAATAGTTTTATACTTGAATGGCTGTTATAGGATGTGTTTTTGTATGAATAATAACGAATGAATAGTTAATAAATTACAATAGCCAAGTAATTTATTAACTATTCATGCATACTAAAACATTGATAGATATTTGGAATGGTAGAGAAAATTGCACTTTTTAAGAAAATTAACATTACTACTAAAATTTTGTGTAATTAAATGAATAATCATTTTTTCAGTTAATTAGTTGTTTTTATAAATATCAGTAGAGTAAATGGTTTTTTACTTAAAATATGTCTCTGAATAAAGCAAAAATATCCAAATTTGGCGATATATGTGCGATATTTGATAAAATTGACAGATGGATCTCTCTAGAAGCTCCGAGCAGAGACATTTCATCTCAAAGTATGGTTTGCTTTTCTGAAAAGTTTCATATCTAAATGAATTTAGGATTTATTCATTACAATATTGATTAAATGCATTTTTATTGTTTCATATTGATATGAATTTGATAAAAACAAAAAATTATAAATAATATTAAATTTTATAATTATCAATGAAGTATCACCCATTTTTGTTTGTCATCCATTTAGAATTTATCAGTTATAATGATAATATTAATCATTAAGACACCCTGATTTATTTTAATGTCGTCCATGCAATGTTAATATTGCATTCATGGTATATTAAGACAGGTTATAAAATACGAATATCTGAAGATTTTTTTCTACATAATGACAAAAATTTCTGACGATTAAGAAAAGCTGAATAAGGTCTATAACAGGTTCACACATAAAATCTGAAATTGTTTTCTTTTAATATTTATGTAGAATGCCTATCCATATTCTCACCATTAAACAGTCTGAAATCTATAACTGTAACAAATTGAAAGCAAAAGGGGATTCAAACTTGTTTTAAGTATAATAGTACATGATATTTTGCACATTACTCTTCAGAAAGCAAAAGGAAATGAAAAAACATGGGTTCTTCCTGCAGGAATGGCTGTTATGGGTGGTTTTTGTATTAGTGTTGAGAATGTCAGAAAAAATCACACAATTTTTCAAATTCCTTTTTTAACTAAAGCTGTAATGGATTACAGAGAAATTATTAATAAATCTTTTGTATATTTAATTTTAAGAACTTCTGATGGTACTCATAACCACAATTGTTTTCTTAAAATCAGCTATAATTAATTATTTTTATATTTTACTTCCTATTTTAAATTTTTCTTATTTTACAACATATTTTATATTTTTATTTTACGCCATTATTTTTACAGTTTACATCCAAATAGTTACATCCATAACTTTTCTTTCTAAGTCAGTTTCATGTATTTCGAGTTAAGAAAGAAAAATTACAAAATAGATCATTCCCATTTCATTTCAAATATAATATTAGACAATTAAATGTTCATGTTAAGTAAATTGTAAATGCAACATTAAATATTTACTTGAATAGTTTGAATGTTATTAAGATGACATTTAAAAAAATTATTGAGTTGCTTAATTATTAGTTCACACAATATTAGCCTGTAGAAAAAAAAATTAATCTAACTCTATAAACTGAACATATCATAATTTTAATTAAGACGGTTTTTATTTTAAATTATCTAAATTTAAAATGTTAACGTAATATGAATAAAAATAATAGCAGAATGTAACATTCATTCTATATAACAATAATTTAATTGCTGCCTATTGCTATATAGCATATTTAAAATTAATGTCAAGTAGTTTAGTAGAAGGCTACGCTATAATATATTGTAATTTTTAATTTATTTTAAATAAATTATAAAAAAAAAAAAATCATAGAATTAAGAAATTTTTTTAGATATTGTCATTCAATATAATAAATAATCATGTTATATAGGAAAAGAACTTTAAAAAAAAACATGTAATTAGTAGCTAGTGAGTTTTGTGCCTGAAAAAATATAAATAAATAAAAAAAAGACACAAAATTTCACAAAAATCAATATCATTGATTTTTTAAATAATTATCTCCGAAATAATACCAAGATTAGTTTATTTGAAATTTTTTCAAGTGTCTTATATTTTGATTAAAAGTCTATTGCTATTACAGAATATAAAAAGCAGATCCATCGTTACAACGTGTGTTTTAAATAAACTTCCCTCATTGCATTCACTTCGCACCACAGAAATTAAAAAAAAAATACTTCCGTGAATAATAAACTGATTTGACACATTTACTCTAATTTAATGAAAAATTTTGAAATTTAGAAATTTATCAAACCCATTCTCGATATAGACATGGAAAATTTTAATTCGGCTTTGCTCATCTAGTTAAAACCAAAGAATTTCAGTACGGAAACGAAAAGAAGTTGAAAATTATTTCCAGAACAACTCCTGGTTAATTTAAAAATAGACAACACAATTTTAAAATTTAGAAAATTACTAATAACATTAGAGATGCATAATTGAAACTATAATAATAAGTATTCTTTTATAAATTGTAAAATATGTCTAAAACCACTATAGATAAATAAGATTTTTGTTTCGGCTTTACTCATCGAGTTTAATCCAAACAGTCTCCGTATGGAAAACAAACCCAAAAGTGTTCCCAAAACCATTCCCAGTTAATTTTAAAATAGACAATACAATTGCAAAATTTAAAAATTACTAACAAAATTAATTTAATTTACCAAAAATGTGGGATATATAATTGAATATTATGGTAAGTCTTCTTTTATAAGTTGTAACATATATCTAAAACCACTACTATCTAAAAATATATAGACAAGAAAGTTTTTAATTCGGCTTTACTTATCAAGTTAAAACCAAATAGTCTCAATTTGGAAACCGAATAAATTGTTCCCAAAAACTCCCGGTTAATTGAAAAATAGACTATACAATTACAAAATTTAAAAAATTACTAACAACATTACCACCAAATTACCATAAGCCCAATCCACCAAAATGAGAGATAAATAATTAAATATTGACAAGGAATTAAATATTGACAAGGAAGAATTTAATTGAGCTTTACTCATCGAGTTAAAAACCAAAGTCTCAGTATGGAAACTTAGTCTCACAAAATCACTCCCGGATTAATTTAAATATGGACAATACAATTACAAAATTTAAAAAAAAATAATAACAGCATTAATTTAATCCATCAAAATAAGAGATAAATAATGTAATACTAAGACAGTAAATTTTCTTTTATAAATTGTACCTTCTCTTATAGATTGTATATCTAAAACCACTATAAACAAACAAGATTTTAAAAGCTTTTACTCATCGAGTTTAATCCGAACAGTCTCAGTATGGAAACTTAGTAAATTGTCCCGAAAACCACTCCCTGTTAATTTACAAATCGACAGTACAATTATAAAATTTAAGTAATTACTAACAAAATTAATTTAATCCACCAAATATGAGAGATAAATAATTGAGTACTAGGATAGTATGTCTTCTTTTATAAATTGTACCATATATCTGAAACCACAACTATCTAAAAAAATATAGACAAGGAAGATTTTAATTCCTCTTTACTCATCGAGTTAAAACCAAACAGTCTCAGTTGGAAAACTTTGTAAATTGTCTCTCAAACTACTGTCAGTTAATTTTAAAATTGACAATACAATTATAAAATTTAAAAAATTACTAACACAATTAATTTAATCCACCAAAAATTAGAACTAATTTATCATCCATATTCTCGATTCGGTATTGAAAGGTATCAGTATGGAAATTTAGTAAAGTGTTCCCAAACGCACTCCTGGTTAATTTCAAAACAAACAATACAATTACAAAATTTAAAAAATTACTAACAAAATTAACTTAGTCCAGAAAAAATGAAAGATATATAATTGAGTACTAGGATGGTAAGTCTTCTTTTATAAATTGAACCATATATCTAAAACCACTACCATCTGAAAAATATACCTCACAGGAAATTTTTCAGGCATCTCAAAACTTGATACATCTAAAGCAATCTTTCCATTATTAGTCTCAAACATATTACGAAGTATGACATAATTTAATAAAAAATGTATTTCCTAAAGGCTAAAACCCACTTGCAAGAGATAAAAGTTTCTGCAACTTGGCAGAAATCCCTTTCTCAGACGGAAAGAAAGAGAAGAAAAACCGAACCTGACAAATTGTTGCATGGCGAAGTTAGGAAATGAAGGGAAAAAAATAAAAATCGACCCTAAACACAATTGAAAAGAAAATATATTCCACGAAAAAAGCAAAGAAGTACATTTTTATAAGGAAGAAAAAATGGGCGAGAAATACTTCTTCGACTTATAATGATGTTCAGCGTCTTCAATTTGGACAAAATGCAGCGTGCTAGAAAAGATAAAAACATTGAAAATTTTAAACATTCTTGAGAAAACGAAGCAATATTTAGATGTTTCAGATATTTAGTACTTCTATATTTACAAATTAAGGTAATGCCTTTCAAAAAATGAGTTATTTTTTATGTCAGAATTCAACACTGATATTTCATTTGGTAACTAAGAATTTTTAGGGGTTTTCTTTTTATCATTAGCAACTATTTAAGCATTATATTTTAATAAAAAAAACAGCTGACTAAAAAAAAACTTTATGTATGCATTTTAGGAATTTAATATCTAAATTTGCGCATTGAAAAAAAAATGTCTTATCAAAATTCCAGTATGTAGCTTTTGTTTTAACATTTAGTATTAACAATAATGAATGATTTTTTTATGAATCTTGAAGATAATGAAATAATTTTTTTTTAATTTTTAATTAATCTGTACTGTAGTGTACAGATTGGCCAAATTGAATTTGGTTGGGTAGAAATACTTGAAGCACAGTTTGGAGAACTCACAGTTATATTTACACACGCACAAAACCACGCATACAGTTAAAGACATATAATATTTAACACAAATAGATATAATTATAAATTCGTGGTAGTATTCCACTTATCCGAATATCCGATAATCAGATATGCGCAGGATTCGTGAAATATTGAATTTGAACAAAATGCAGCTTGTTAAGAAAGTTAAAAACATGGAAATTTTAAACATTCTTGTGAAAAATGAAGCAATACTTAGATGTTTCAGATATTTAGTATTTCCCTATTTACAAATTAAGGAAATGCATTTCATTAATATTTTATTTGGTAACTAAGGTTTTTTAGTGTTTTTTTATCCTTATCAATTATTTAAGCATTATATCTTAATAATAAAAACCATCCTGACTGAAGAAAAAATACTATATCTGAAATTTAGAAATTTAATAGCTAAATTTTCACATCGAAAGGGAAAATGATTATTAAGATGGGCGGGAAATACTTCGTCGACTTATAATGATGTTCAGCGTCTTCAATTCGGACAAATTGGAAATGTTAAACATTCTTGTGAAAAATGAAGCAATATTTAGATATTTCAGATATTTAGTACTTCTACATTTACAAATTAAGGTAATGCCTTTAAAAAAAATGAGTTATTTTTATGTCAGAATTCAGCACTAATATTTTATTTGGTAACTAAGAATTTTTAGTCGTTTTCTTTTTATTATTATCAACTATTAGAGCATTATATTTTTATAAAAAAAAAACAGCTGACTAAAAAAATACTTTATATATGCATTTTAGGAATTTAATATCTAAATTTGCATATCGAAAAAAAAAAAATGTCTTATCATAATTCCAGTATGTAGTTTTTGTTTTTAAATTTAGTATTAAGAATAATGAAGGATTTTTTTTTATGAATCTTGGAAAGTAATGAAATAATTTTTTTAATTCCTAATAAATCTGTACTGTATTGTGCAATTTGAGCAGCCAGATTGTAACTGGATACGTTTGGGTTGATATACTTGTGGCAGAGATTAGAGAACTCAGAGCTTTATTTGCACACGTAAAAACACCATACATACAATTATAAATACAATATTCAACACATTTAAAAACATATAATTATAGATTCGTAGAAAAAGTGACCAATAGTGAAGTATGCGCAGAATGCGCGAAATATACTTCTTTATATCCGGGTGTTATATTTCTTTTTATTGGCCCAACTGACTATTACTCCTGAACGCAACAGTGGTGCTCCTGCCAGTACGTAGGAGGAAGCATTAAGCATTACAGTATATCATTACTCAATATACTACAGCGTACAATATACCAATACTCAATATACCTTATTTATACTCTTGATACATGATTTATTTCTTTTTCTCAAGATTGAATGCTATTTTGTTTTATTTGGTAAATGAGAATTTTTAATGGAATTCATTTTATCATCGTCTATTATATTATACATTACATTTTGTTTAAAGAAACAACAACCTTATTTTAAAGAAAAAAATATTATATATGTATTTTAGAAATTGAATGGCTATTTGTGTACATAGTAAGCAAAAATATCAAACTAAATATTAATTCATATTTATTGTTTGTTTATTATAGCAAATTAACTATATTTAGTCGGTTAAGAATTTTTTTTTTTTTATATTTCATAACACATAGTTATGTTATAAGTTTGAATTTTAAAAATTCATGATTTAAAACTGGTAAAGATGATTCTATATATTTACTTTTTTACATTTGTATCCCTATCATAATAGTTTAATCATTTATAATATTACTATTTACTATCAATAACTTATTTAATTCTACAAACTAGAAATATTTTTGCAAATTATTATAAATGTTTTGTGCAATGAATGGATTTTCATTTAAAATAGCTACATTATTTAAACCATTTAATGCATTGTAACCATCTGAAATTCCTTTAGGCGTTCGTAAATTTGCATTCAAATATTTGGAATTTATTAGTTTAGTTGCAGTAAATAGTATTGTATATAATTTCGTTTAATATCAAAAGCCTTTGTTGTAAGGACTATTATCTTCCGTTCCTAATTTGAATTTATCAAACACAGAGTCCTATAAGTAATTAAGCTATTCATTTTATGCATGTAATGATTTTTTTCTCCAATACATTATAACTAGCTGGAATTAGTAAAGCATTATATATAAATACGGTAACATTCAATGAAAATTATATTCGGGATTTGAAAAGCTGTAATGAATTGAAACATAGTTTAATTAAAGCTATACTTTATGAGAAACTAATAATTACGTATATAGTTAAGTAATAATTAATGAATGAATAATTTATGTACATTAAAATCATTGAATATAATATTTTTGAAGTTTAGATAAGATTATTTATGTTCTTAGACATAATTATAATTTTTTTATAATTAAATTTTTATAAAAACTTTTTTTTCATTATTGTAAGTTGCATAGCCCTAATTATTAATGTATCCTGTCTTGTGTTCCATCGATACGTTATGATAGCCAAACACATCATCGCAACTGGCTCCTTCGCAGCATTCTCTTGAATATTAGCTTGGCTCTGACAAGGTTACTTGTCTACCAAACTACTTAACTAAAATACTGGTGCGAGGCTTTTACAAAAGTTGTAAAACCGCCATCGAGTCTTGTCATTTCTAAAAACAGTAAATTTACTGATACTTAAACTGCTCTGCATACTAGTACAGCATAATACCACTGGGCCAGGGGTGGTATGATTTGTCTTCTACGGTCATTTTTTTTCACACGAGGGCTTTATTAAACCGGAACCTACAATTTAAAGGGGATTTCGATCCACTAACAAACATCCATATCACCAAATACCATTGTTATGTTCTGTCTTGTGTTCCAACGATACGTTATGATGGCCAAACACATCCTCACAACTGGATATTGTCTCGGTTCCTGTCTGTCTGTTTTTGGATATTGTCTTGGTCCCGACAAGATTACTTGACTATCAGGTTACTTGGTCCCCAGGTTACTTGATTAAAATACTTGTATCAGACTTTTACAAACGTCGTAAAATCGTCATCGAATCTTGTCATGTCTAAAAATAGTAAATATGCCGATACTTAAACTGTCCTGCACACTAACATGTTACCATTGAGCCAGGGGGTGGTGTGATTTGTCGTTCTAAGGTCCTTTTCTGCAAACGAGAGCTAATCAGACCAGGACTGCAAATTTAAATTGGTTTTGAACCACAAGCAAACATCCACGCAACCAAACACCATAATTCTCCACTGTGGAGGAAGTTGAGTATATTAAATATTATTTTATTAAATGTGGAAGAATTGGAAAATATGAAAAATAATATGGAAAATAGGGAAGAATATTAATGTATTTTTACAACGAAGTAGATAAGAGTGTGCGAACCTAACGAGTGCCGAACGAGTTACATGCACGTGCTTGCATGTAACTTCGAGTAAAATGGTTTCCAATCTGAATCCATAAAAATTAATATAGCATAATAAATCACTTTCCCACGTTTAGTTGTTTAAATTGTCAAGGTGATTATGTGATAAGTATGTTAATGTAGTTCGTTGGTGTAGTAGTAATGCACATAGCTTTGTGTAAAATGCTTTACTATCTGAGACCCACTGAATTAGTCGCTACATATACATACGTTATACTTCTGCATTTTTTTTTATTTTTACTTATGCTTCAATGGGGTGGTGGAATGGTTTTCAGTAGGATTCAAGATTGATGGTTCAAATGAAATAAGAAAGGTTCGAACTTCTGAGATCCTATCTTTGGGTTTGGGTTTATTCAAAATTGTGATAAATCGCTTTTATTCGTATGGTTTTTAAAATTGTCAAGGTGGATATGTTATAAGCATGGTAATTTATTGCTATAGTAGTGCATGTAACTTCGAGTAAAATGGTTTCCAATCTGAATCCATAAAAATTAATATAGCATAATAAATCACTTTCACACGTATAGTTATTTAAATTGTCAAGGTGATTATGTGATAAGTATGTTAATGTAGTTCGTTGGTGTAGTAGTAATGCACATAGCTTTGTGTAAAATGCTTTACTATCTGAGACCCACTGAATTAGTCGCTACATATACATACGTTATACTTCTGCATTTTTTTTTATTTTTACTTATGCTTCAATGGGGTGGTGGAATGGTTTTCAGTAGGATTCAAGATTGGATGGTTCAAATGAAATAAGAAAGGTTCGAACTTCTGAGATCCTATCTTTGGGTTTGGGTTTATTCAAAATTGTGATAAATCGCTTTTATTCGTATGGTTTTTAAAATTGTCAAGGTGGATATGTTATAAGCATGGTAATTTATTGCTATAGTAGTGCATGTAACTTCGAGTAAAATGGTTTCCAATCTGAATCCATAAAAATTAATATAGCATAATAAATCACTTTCACACGTATAGTTATTTAAATTGTCAAGGTGATTATGTGATAAGTATGTTAATGTAGTTCGTTGGTGTAGTAGTAATGCACATAGCTTTGTGTAAAATGCTTTACTATCTGAGACCCACTGAATTAGTCGCTACATATACATACGTTATACTTCTGCATTTTTTTTTTTATTTTTACTTATGCTTCAATGGGGTGGTGGAATGGTTTTCAGTAGGATTCAAGATTGGATGGTTCAAATGAAATAAGAAAGGCTCGAACTTCTGAGATCCTATCTTTGGGTTTGGGTTTATTCAAAATTGTGATAAATCGCTTTTATTCGTATGGTTTTTAAAATTGTCAAGGTGGATATGTTATAAGCATGGTAATTTATTGCTATAGTAGTGCATGTAACTTCGAGTAAAATGGTTTCCAATCTGAATCCATAAAAATTAATATAGCATAATAAATCACTTTCCCACGTTTAGTTGTTTAAATTGTCAAGGTGATTATGTGATAAGTATGTTAATGTAGTTCGTTGGTGTAGTAGTAATGCACATAGCTTTGTGTAAAAATGCTTTACTATCTGAGACCCACTGAATTAGTCGCTACATATACATACGTTATACTTCTGCATTTTTTTTTTTTTTTACTTATGCTTCAATGGGGTGGTGGAATGGTTTTCAGTAGATTCAAGATTGGATGGTTCAAATGAAATAAGAAAGGTTCGAACTTCTGAGATCCTATCTTTGGGTTTGGGTTTATTCAAAATTGTGATAAATCGCTTTTATTCGTATGGTTTTTAAAATTGTCAAGGTGGATATGTTATAACATGGTAATTTATTGCTATAGTAGTGCATGTAACTTCGAGTAAAATGGTTTCCAATCTGAATCCATAAAAATTAATATAGCATAATAAATCACTTTCACACGTATAGTTATTTAAATTGTCAAGGTGATTATGTGATAAGTATGTTAATGTAGTTCGTTGGTGTAGTAGTAATGCACATAGCTTTGTGTAAAATGCTTTACTATCTGAGACCCACTGAATTAGTCGCTACATATACATACGTTATACTTCTGCATTTTTTTTTTATTTTTACTTATGCTTCAATGGGGTGGTGGAATGGTTTTCCGTAGGATTCAAGATTGGATGGTTCAAATGAAATAAGAAAGGTTCGAACTTCTGAGATCCTATCTTTGGGTTTGGGTTTATTCAAAATTGTGATAAATCGCTTTCACTCGTATGGTTTTTAAAATTGTCAAGGTGGATATGTTATAAGCATGGTAATTTATTGCTATAGTAGTGCATGTAACTTCGAGTAAAATGGTTTCCAATCTGAATCCCTAAAAATTAATATAGCATAATAAATCACTTTCACACGTATAGTTATTTAAATTGTCAAGGTGATTGTGTGATAAGTATGTTAATGTAGTTCGTTGGTGCAGTAGTAATGCACATAGCTTTGTGTAAAATGCTTTACTATCTGAGACCCACTGAATTAGTCGCTACATATACATACGTTATACTTCTGCATTTTTTTTTTTTTTTACTTATGCTTCAATGGGGTGGTGGAATGGTTTTCCATTGGATTCAAGGAAGATGGTTCATATGAAATGAGAAAGGTTCGAACTTCTGAGATCCTATCTTTGGATTTGGGTTTATTCAAAATTGTGATAAATCGCTTTCAGTCGTATGGTTTTTAAAATTGTCAAGGTGTATATGTTATAAGCATGGTAATTTATTGCTATAGTAGTGCATGTAACTTCGAGTAAAATGGTTTCCAATCTGAATCCATAAAAATTAATATAGCATGATAAATCACTTTCACACGTATAGTTATTTAAATTGTCAAGGTGATTATGTGATAAGTATGTTAATGTAGTTCGTTGGTGTAGTAGTAATGCACATAGCTTTGTGTAAAATGCTTTACTATCTGAGACCCACTGAATTAGTCGCTACATATACATGCGTTATACTTCTGCATTTTTTTTTATTTTTAATTATGCTTCACTGGGGGGTGGAATGGTGTTCCGTAGGATTCAAGGTTGGATGGTTCAAATGAAATAAGAAAGGTTCGAACTTCTGAGATCCTATCTTTGGATTTGGGTTTATTCAAAATTGTGATAAATCGCTTTCACTCGTATGGTTTTTAAAATTGCCAAGGTGGATATGTTATAAGCATGGTAATGTATTGCTGTGGTGTATTAGTAATGCATGTAACTTCGAGTAAAATGGTTTCCAATCTGAGTTCTACTGAATTAGTTGCTACATTTATAAACGTAATTCTTTTGCATTTATATTTTATTTCCAATTTTTTAATTTTTATTTTTAATTTGTATCAAATTGCTTTGATTTAAATAAATTCTACAATCTCATTAATCATTTTTTTTTTTTTTTGCATTTTATACAATGGATGGTTTAATTTTCGGTTTAAAACATGTGCCCGTTTAATTAATAATGAATTTTGGTTTCATGTTTTTGTGCTTCATTCTTTTCAGAAAGTGTTAATCAGCAGTTAAATCCCAAATTTATGAAAAAGAACTTTGCAGAAAACTGCGCAGCTTAATAAATATTTGCTGTTCTAAAAATATTACCATTCTATTTCTTTTTTATCTTTTTTAAAATGTATGCATTTTATAAAAATTTTCTAACTGTAATTTTATTTTAAAACCTACTAGGGACAGTAAAATCCTGAACGTATAGGAGCATAATTATTTTCTTAAAGAATATTTTAAATGATAATTTTAATATTATTTATTTTTAAGATTTTTAATAAAAAATAAAAAAACAAATCTGAATAAATATATAAATACATGTTTTTAAAAAAATCTAATTTTTCCATTATTTAATATTATAAAAGTCTAATTAATGTTTATCGAAGAACAATGATAAATTTGATTTTTAGTAGTCAAATTTTTTGAGCTATAATTAATAAGTTGTATAAGTTATTTTTATAGAAGAAACAATTTATAATTATTATTTGGAAATATTTTTATGTAGTTTATTAAAAGATACATAATAATGAAAAAATAAATTAATAATTATATAGTATTAAAACATAACCATTTTAATAAACCGGTAAAAATTTTGTAAGTCAATCTCTATATAATTAAGAGACTTATACATTAATAACAGTATTAAAAATGTTATTTACACAAGCAATAAATAACAAGCATATGCTCTTTCTCAAATATATTTTTTTAAACTATGGGCTATACACAATGAATTTTCAAGCGTTATTTTCCTTTCGTTAAACATACTTTCTTTTAAATATGCTATGCTTCTCCCCTGCAAAAAGTGTGGCATATTAATTACTCAGTTATTATTCAAATAAAGAATGAGTGTTAATTAACAATGCAAGAGTGCAGAAATATTTCTTCCAAGAAACTCATAAATTGTTTATAATAGTGGAAAAGTAAATTTCGTTATACAAAGTGCCTTGCGAAGCATCCTTTACAATTTGTGACAGGCAGAACCCTCAGAGTGTAAATAAAATAAAATAAAATTTATGAATTATATTAATGTTTTTAATATTTCGAAATAATTTATGTTCCTTAAAAATTAGTATTGTATACTTTATATACTTATGGATTTAAATTTTTAGTGATTTTTAAATTAATGTCAAGAAGATGAAAGAAAACTAACAGAATATTTTCATAAAATGAAAATTAAAAAAATAGTCAAACAAATTAACTGAAATATTTTAAACATTTATAGTTTTTATTAAATGGATACTTTTTATGCATAGTATAATATTAAAAACTATTGAAAATGTATAATTAGAATATATATAATATTTTCGATTAGAAAGTAGGTTGGACAAACAGAAAATATTATCCTTAAATACTTAGAAAGTAAATGTAAATATATATATATAAATATATTGTATATAAATATTTCTAAAATATTTCTCTATTGTATATAAATATTTCTAAAATATTTTCATTGTATATAAATATTTTTCTTCTTGTAAAATCGATACATTGACATTATTTTATTTAAAAACATTTCATGTTATATAATAGCTTAGTCCTACAGAATATCCGATAATTATAAAATTTTGTGAAAAACAACCCCAGAATATTAAATGTTTTTATTATAAAACAATTAATGTTCTTACCTTAAGGATTGCCAAAAACGGCCATTTTAAGAATTAATTCATTAATAATTTTACTGATTGAGAAATAATAATTCATTTGTTTTCTTCTAATGATTATTTTAAATACATAATTTGTGACCACTATAGGATTATAATAATATAAAAAAAAAATAATAATAATTTCCAACATAAGTTCAGTTGGTTGCCCTTATCACGTCTAAGTCTTACTCAATTTCATTATTAAGTATGTGACGTATTTCGTTAAATAATTTATATAAAATTTTCGAGATATACTCTAACACAAAAATTTAGAAATCTTATTGACTACACTTAACACTCAAATTCTGTAAGTAGTCTTTTAATTACATAATGTTGTAATATGCCTAATAATTCTCCTATAACCTTTATTTATGAATTTGAAATTGAGTAGCAAGTTATTCATTAGGAATAAAAAAACTGATAGGAAATACCCCTTGTAAACTGTTATAAAAAGTATGAAATTTTAATAAAAGCTAAGTTAATTTGTTTTAAAAATTAGAAATTTAAAGAAAATTAAAAAATAAATTTTTTTTTAACTGTAGAAAATTTTAAAAATTCGTTATTAAGTTCTAATCTTGGGTATGAATAGGCGTAATTTGAATTTCTGAGGTTTATGAATTTCAGATTTTCGAACATTTTATTTTTACTGATTTATTTTTTAGGTTTAAGTAGTTTTTCTGTTTGGTAAGATCATCGAATTAAGATATTTTGCTGTATAACCTCTTAAATTCGTGTTCTTCGAATGATGTCATTCATGTACCATGGCACAAGAAGAATCCACAAAAAAAGTTTAACTAACAAAAAGGCAGCACAAAAATGAAATTTTACCATAGGATAACTGAAAGTTAGTGGAAAATACAAAATAAGGAACTTAGAATATCAATTGCTGTCTTTATATAAAAACTGAAAAAAAAACCAAGTACTTTTATAAATAAAAACAGAATTTGATTTCAATAAAGGACACAAAAAGATCCACCTTTCAACCCTTTTAGCTATCAATAATGAAAATATCAATTATATTTCTTCAAAGAACTTATTGAATCGAGTTATTTGACCAAATAGTTTAGATCAAACAAATGTTTTCTTAAATAAAAACAATGATTTATTTCAAATGCATGCATTCTTTCAAATGAATCAGATAATTTTAATTTTAGAGATAAATATTCATTTTTTTTTTTTTTCTTTTGATGATGATTTTAAATATGTAACTTTGTAACCACTTCAGGAGCTATAATAGAACACTATAAGAGGGTGCTCCAACAGCCAGGAAAAATTTTAAAATTAATAGTTTGAAAAAATAAATAAAGATAAATAATATGTTTAAATAAAACAATTTCTTTTTTATTTAAATAAAAAATTAAATGTAAAATAAGTCATTATTTAATCAACAGATGATGGGTGGTGTACAAACAGGAACTTTAACTGGCGACCTTATACTGGAGCTAGTAGTCTCTTGCAATTCATGCATATGGAGGAAGAACTCTCTTATATAGCGACGCCTGTTAACGATTGTTACGCAACTCAGCATTATGGAAGTACATAATTGCAGTCAATTCTTGCTCATGTATGACTATCTAGATATCCCAATTTCACACTTTGTAAATTTCATACCACCAGAAATGTTGCATAATATTATTAATATTATGGTGGTATGACAACTGAATGCAGACGGCATATTAAACATTTATTATCCATTAAAATATTGTTACTATACAAATGATACCGCATCTAGATAAAAATTATCTGGACTGGTCAAGAAATATATTATTCTAGTGCTATTTTTTTCATTAATAATTATTTATTATTATTTTTATTATTATTCTCTATATATATATATATATATTGAAAAAAAATCCCTTTTATATGGTTATCCCTTTTTTTAACTGAGAATTTAATTGAACTTGAATGTACATTTGTGATTAGTTTATCATAAACTTCGAATTACAAATTACGAATATATATATATAAAATAAAATTATAACCATATTAAAAGTTTATTTTTTTTATTATAAACTCCAGTTGCACAAAAAGATGATTTAAAAAATGAGATTTTTTTCTTCAATATATAATATATATTATATTGAATTTTAGTTTCTTCAATATATATATATATATATATTGAACACTAAAAAAAAACGTGTAATTTTATAATCCTTTTTATAAACTAATAAAAAGATTAGCGTATGAATCGTAATTTGTAAAAGTTTATCATGAATTTGAAACCCTGTACATATTCACAGATTTTCTTAAAAAAAATTATAACAATATGAAAATTTGATTTTTTTATTATAACTTTACTTTGGAGATGATTTATGTAAAGTTAGATAAATAGTTATACAGATAATAATATGCTTTTTTTTTTCTGAAAATCAAAATAATACAAAAGCAAATTAAACTTTAATTTTATAATGTAACAACAATTTAAATTATTATTATTTGCAATTATTATAACAACATACACAATTTAGAAATAATTGTCTTTAATAATTTAAGTGCAGTAATATCAATAATCTAATTTAGCTACGTATGTTTTATTTACTAAGCTGTTTTTAATTTATTAATTTTAATTTTCCCGATAGATGACTATATTTTTTCGAAATCTTATAAACCAAATATAATATTTCTTGCTTTATTCCTACTTTGTTCTTAGTATAAATGTTGTTTTTAATTATAAAAAAGTAGATAAATTTATGTAAGCTTGCAGGATATTAGTCCATTGTAAGTTCATTGTCCATTGAAGGATATTAGTTCATTTTAATGTAAGTTAGTATTGATTTATTTGTTCAGATATAGAAAAATTATGTGAAAATAATTTAAGATTGTATTATCTTAATAAAAGATTTCTTATTGGATATCTTACATCCCCATTGTGGGCCAAGACCATTTCTCAAGACCAAGGCCAATACTCTTAATAACTGAATATCAATAGTGAATACTCTTAATAATTGAGTATCTAAAGTTATGTAATTATATTAAACAATGATTATGTAACCATATTCCTCTTTATTTTATTACTTAATCATAAAATTTAAAGTAAGAATATATATTCCTTCAGAAACATTATTATTTGGATATTTTATTACGAAATATTCATTGCATGCATACATATTCATATTAAATTGATGATAGTATTATTAGTTTTATGTATTGAATAAAATTATTTTTATATAATTCTTAAAGAATTGACTTTGATATAAAAATTACATTAGACATATGATACATGTCATACATTAAGTAATTAATAAATTTTCTGAATGATTGTGATTCTCACTGGCAAAAGTAAAAGAAGTCAGTTTTTAAAGATAAAATACATTTCATATTCTCAACAACAATAAAAAAAAAAAGTTGGAAAGAATTTTTCTTACACCTGTTTCCGTCTCACTTACTCTCGTGACAGCGAACATTTTTCAATTATATTAAAAAAATTCTTTCCCCTCGTCATTTTTTAACCCAGTAACAGCGTTTTCATGTCAGACTTTTGCACTGTGATTTAAAACACGAACAGAGAATATATATATCTATATGGATACAGATAGGTACATATAGCAAACTGTTAGGCTGCAAGAGAGCATTTTCTACCATTACCTCAAGATCTAACTTATTAGTTCTTTTAAGAAAGAAGAATCGATTGAAGAATATTCTCATTTTCATTTTGCACTCCTTGAACAAAATGAAGCACTTAAAAAAGGATGGTTGAGTACCTTCAGAAAAAGCGTAATTTCCTGTTTTATGCAGATATCAAGTTCTTCGCCATTTTTTGGGTACCAACAGCTCCAAGAGATGAATATCAGAGCATGCAAGTTAAAGTTAAAGTAAAAAAAAAAAAAAGTGAAGCCTTTGAAGTTCTTTCCCGCGAACAAAAAATGGTAATCTTCGTTTTGTTATAGAGGCTTATCGATCCAAGGGACTTAGCACATTACGGTACTTTTGGTTTTAGCAGTAATAGGCTTACGCTTGTTTGGCGGAATATCTATTGAAGCTTTAATCGGAAAATGGCGCAATTACTGATAGTGCACCACATAGAAGGGATTAGTTTTTTCTTACTTTTAAAAGGGAAGACATTAGTATGTCTAGTACTTGTTTCAAAGTATTCAGGAGAAAAAAAAAAAATATAAGTAATTTAATGGATTCTGCATTCATTTTAAGTTTCTCCACGTTCGAAAAATGAGGCCTTTGGTATTTAAATTCATTGTAAATGGTAGAAATATATAAAATGAAAATTTAATAATCCTATTTACCATAAAGATATAAAAACTAAAAACGTATTCTTTATTTTAATTTATCAGATATTCATTAAAAAGGCAATTTGGTTATTACAATCTCCATACAAAATTAGGGGGTCAATTTACCTAAACAATCTAATCTTATACATACACTTGACATATTTTTTTTGAAATAAATTATATAAATTTATAAAATATACATGTCTTCTTTCAATTAGTTTTCGTATATTTTAGAATGATAAAAGTAGCTTCATATACTTTTTTATGTGTTAGTGAAATAAATGCTTAAAGTAATCTATAAATTTGTTAAGTAAATGTAAATTGGGTAATTTTGATGGCTAAATGGCTAGCGTTCTGACGGTCGGTGCCAGTGAGAGAAGTTTGAAGTTTGAGTTCCGGTTGTACCATAGATGCTTATAATGGTTTGGGATCCACTTTAAGCCGTAAATCCTGTACTGGTCTAATATGACTGTTGGGTTTAGAGCTGACAACCCTACACGGTAAAAAGAAAAATCTCCTGTCTCGAAAGAGGTGATCATGATTTGGATATGTTTTTTTGCAAATAACAAAATATCGATAGAAAATATGAATATGCAAATATGAAATTATAAAATAAACAATAAAAACGTTTTAAATTATCATGTTATTTTTAGCTACTAACTACTAATAATATGGTTACATAACTATCGATATTCATAACTATCGATATTCAATTATTAAGAGTATTCATTGTCGATATTCAATTATTAAGAGTATTCATTGTCGATATTCAATTATTAAGAGTATTCATTGTCGATATTCAATTATTAAGAGTATTCATTGTCGATATTCAATTATTAAGAATATTCACTATCGATATTCAATTATTAAAGTATTCATTGTCGATATTCAATTATTAAGGGTATTCATTGTCAATTATTAAGTGCATTCAATATCGATTTTCAATTATTAAGAATATTCACTATCGCTATTCAATTATTAGAAGTATTCACTATCGATATTCAATAATTAACAGTTCACTATCTATATTCAATTATTAAGTATATTCACTATCAATATTCAATTATTTTTTTTAAGCTGAAATTTTTAAATTAAAGAATATAAAGAATTTAAATCATCATGTTTTTTTTAAACTACTATTAAACCTGTAGCCTGCTAAAAATTATTGACATTCAAGTTTATATTTTACGATTAAATTATTATTACAACTAATTAGGAACCTTATATATAATCTAATTCCATTATTATATCTCAATTACATTCTATATCATCTACATAATTTTATCAATATAATAAAATTTTCATCTACGTTTATCATCTACATCATCTGATCATTATTACTAAATTTTCTACTTTTTCTTAATATTATTTTGCTGTTGATATTTTTATGTATAGGTATTCATGTAGAATTTGAAAAATGGTAAAGATTGAATTAAATTCACTTATTATGCTATCTTAATATTATTAATATTTTTAATAAGTGGTAGCGAAATAGATTATCTAATACGTAAAGTAAATATTTATAGAATTTCATACAAATAATTTTAATTTATAAAATTACTCAATAATTTTGTATAGGAATATTTATATAAATAATTATATACAAAATTATTGAGCAGTTTTTAAAATTCTCATAAGTACACATGTAAATATGCATGAAAACTATATAGTTTTAAAAATAAAATCCTTTCAAAAACGTAAAGGAATTTTTGCCTTATACAATTATTGTTATAATTCAGTAGG
Organism: Caerostris extrusa; assembly: GCA_021605095.1. Taxonomy (NCBI): domain Eukaryota; kingdom Metazoa; phylum Arthropoda; class Arachnida; order Araneae; family Araneidae; genus Caerostris; species Caerostris extrusa. The sequence continues at coordinate 48,747 of BPLR01014427.1, forward strand.
ATTAAAAAAATTTAAAAATATCTATTCGAAGATGCAAGCATTATTTAATTTTTACTTGCATTTTAAGTAATGAAATTAAATATGAGACTTTATTTTTTCAATTTTCTTCTATTAGCTCACACTCTCCCTATATATATATATCTTGTTCAAATGTTCAATCGTGAATAAAATACTTTTTATTCATCCATTTAAGTTTAAATAAAATTTTTTGAACTTGTAGTGGATGACACTTTATGTTAAAACAGTTTTTGAAATATTAATTCATTAATTAAATTTAATTAATTAATTTTTTTTTTTTTTTAGTTTAAGTTGCATATATCTACCAACAGATGGCGCGAGTTAAACTTAAAAAAATGAATGAAAATTATTTATAAAGGACTTTTGCAATATAGTGAAAAAAAGTAGGAACTTTTTTTTTTTTTTTTTTTTTTTTTTTTTTTATATTACTTGTTTTATACCTAAATCAACATAGTTTATTCCGCAGTTATTTAGCCTTGAAATTAAAAATAAGATTCCGATTTTTTTTTTTTTTTGAAAAATAAACAATATTAATATTGCTTCATTAACAAATTCATGAACATTTATATGTTATTAAATATTATATTATTCAACATTTCATAAGCAAATTCATAAACATTTTCTAATATTTTAGTATTGAAGCACTGATTTTTAAATTCTGAAAGGAGGATTTGCCTTCCTTTCATTTTCAAATTAAATACAGATTTCACAGGTAAAGACAGTGTTCTTTTGTTAATTTAAACAACATTAATCAGAGTTAATTTGTCTGTTTCTAAATATTTGACAATTAAAAAATATGAAAACATGATTAATTAGCCGATTCGATTATAATTTTTTTTTTTAATAAACTAAAACTTTTTCTAATTATCTCCATGACAAAGAAATAAATGTAATAGCATTAAAAAACATTAGAAACCTTAGGGATTAGACGAAATTAACTTGGCTTAGTTGCAACAAAACGAAAAGAAAGGAAACGCCAAAAAGAAAAAAAGTCCTTTTCGAAGCCTCGAGTCTCAATTACATTCTTTTGCAGTTAAAAAAAGAAAGAGATATCGATTATTTAAGCCTGGTCTAAAAGTTTTCTTTGTTAAATCTTTCTTAAAAAGGGTAGACACTTTAAGCAGACACAATGGTTAAAGGATAAGGAGATACCATAGCAAGCTAAACAGTACATCTTCCCATTATCCAGTAATTTTAGGTGAAAGGCTAACTTAAAATGCACTTAGAATTTTCCTTCGCAAAAGATTAAGAATAAGTATTAAATAAAGGGGGTTTTTTTATTCTCAATTTTAAGGCCATTTATACCAAAATGACCATTATAATTTTTTTGTATCAGAATAAAATTACTTAGGAGACAGGGAAACTATAATTTTAAATATTATTATGCATGCAGTGAGATTTTATTCTTATTTTTTATCTGTGTATATCAATTTTTTTTACGATTTATTCATTTTGTTTTTCGTTGAAAGGATTTTATGCTTTTTCATATACATTTCTGTCTCTGGCGATCGGTATTATATGTTTTGGGTTCGAATCTTGGCTATACCATTGATGTTTGTAGTGGTTCGGAATCCCTTTAAACCCTTTAACTCGTCCAATATGATCGTAGAGCGTTGCTGGGGTATTGTTACTTCGCGTCCGTGCTTATTTTCAGCGCCCCTGGATAGTGGTAAGTGAGTAACGGCGGGGCAGTCTTTGCTTATGACATAAAGACAACTGTCTATGTATTTGTCAGCAGCGAAAAAAAAAAAATCATACATTTCTGTGTTCGTCACTTTATAATGGGTAAAGTTACTTTGGATGTATTCTACCATGTGACGATATGAAAGAAAATTATTTTTTTAAAAGATTTTCAAGAAAACTGTCTCCCATTTGCCCATTGCATGCGATAAAAATCGGATAACTTGTGGCTGGATTGAGACGCAGGTTTGAGGACACACAACTTTATTTGCCAGCCCACAAACGCCACATACACACAATTAGAGATATACAATATTTAACACATTTAAAAAACATATAACTCTAGAGTCGTGGAATGATTTCGCTTCTAATCCTAGAATTCGATATTTAGGTTTGCTTGGGATGCGCGAAATATACTATCTCTCCAGTTGAGAGTATGTATGCCAGTTTATGAGTTGAATATATTTCCTCTCGGGATGAGAGATTACAAATTAAACGTTAGCGCCGGTTACACAGTACTTCCTCTAGGGTGAGAATCTCAAGATCTACTGACCATTTCTCCCGTTCCAGTGCGCAGAAGGAAGCACGGTTACTATGGTCCATAGGTCGATGAGAAATAATCTAATACAATAGCTAAATCTATGTGTTTTTCAAAGTGAAGGCAGCATACTCTTGGAAACATGCATTTACACAAAATATATAAATGAATTAAAAAAGATATTTCTTGATGAGCAAAGTATATTTTAAACATAAATAATAAACAGCTGTTATTTTCTGACATGCGCATTACGCAGGAAGTGTTACATCTGATATGAACGCTGCAAAGGAAATGAGAAACATCAAATAAAGAGGGTGCATCAACAATTTCCTCTTACAATGCTCATTTTCTAAAACACAATACAAAATTTGCATTAACAATTTGACAAGTTTATACGATTGTTAGTCTAAGTAAACCGCAGTTTTTATGTTTAAAAGTATTAAGAACTTTTGTTAACATATATACAGGCATGTCGTTAAAATTAATATACTTCACAAAGAATACGTCAGTTTCAGTTATTTCTCTACAAAATGACGACGAATGTCAATGTGTTTTGTTCGTGAGTGATAAATAGGGTTTCTGACTAACTTTTGTTTTATATTGATTTGGTGGTCTCCCGGCTTGTCTGTCTATTTATCTCAAGAGACCAGCTGCTCTCACAAATGTGGAGGAAACGTCAGTCAGTCAGCGATTCAAAGTCAGAGATAGCATCCTCTTCAAAGGACATTTTTCTATTTTGGTGTCACTTCGAATCTCTATTCTGTGTGGTTTCAGATTCATTTAAGTGGCCTTATGTTTTATGTCAATTTTGAAATTCAGCTACTGTTCAACGAAGTGTTCTTAATAGTAAAATAATCTTCTTTTATGTTATGTCCTTAGGAGTACACTTTCGTTCTATTCGATCTTTCTTGCTTCTTGCTCGGTGAAAATAACAGATTGGTTGTTCTTCGTAGTTATTTGAAGTAAACAGCAGATTGCTTATTAATTTGGTAAAGCGCAAAACCTTTTCAAGTCGAATAGTTTTTTTTTTTTTTTTTTTTGCTATTCTGTCTGTTTATATTCCAATAAATTTCAGCTGTCTTATCTATGTCAAATTTTACGAATGAGTTCTTTAAGTTGTTTAATTTGCAGAAAAGACTTTTGTCGTTCCACATATGTGATATAGGCACCAAGCCGTTCCTTAATGAATGGCGTGCAGATATACAACTGTAGACGGAAATTTCGAAAATTTTGCAATGATTGGGGCTTTTTGGTTTAAAGATACAACTTTTTTATAAACTACTTTTTTTTTACGGCATTCTGAACATTATTTTAATATGCCTTCCATATTTTTGAATTTAATTTTGATTGGTTTTTTTTTTTTTTGATGAAAGAAAAATAAGTTTTTATAGAATCAAAGTTATTTTTACTTTTTCCTAGCCCAGCATTCGTCCATTTGTTTTATATTTACAGCTTCCAAATTAGACAACTCATCTAGCAATACAATCGCATACCTGGAGTTCTGAAAATTATCAGAAATGCTGCACAACATAATATAGAAAGAGGATATATCCATTATCTCTATATCCATTTCATGAAGTTTATCCACTGTTTCGAAAAGAGTATATTTAAATGCTCTGGTATATTTCTAGATTCTGTCATTTTACGAAATAGAAACTATTTCAGTCACGTTGCTTTTTCGCAGGACCTTTTCAATTATAAACTGCTTTTAATTTTGTCCATTGTCCGTTCGAAGTAGTGCAAAGTTTAACGTGGAAAAGCTCAATGGGACTCATGAAAATAATATGTTTTATCTTTTTATCTGTTTGGATTCATTTCATCAACTTTTCTCGATCATCTTCAGTGGTTCCATCAACAAGTTTGGTTTTAAATCCAATCACATAGTCTCGAGGATCATTCTTGATTGTAGTTGCTTCTATCTGTAATTTCCGTATTTCGTAATTATTTTTGCTTAACCTTTTGATGCTTTTCCCTTTTGACATTTTTTTGGAGTTGTGTCACGTCACAACTTGATTAAAAATATCAGAAGTGATTACAATCATTTCGATTACAATTCAGCATAAACGTATATCATTAGACTGAAATCCAACAGCGTTTGAGAAACAAATCATAGGCTTAATTTTAACAGCATTTGAGATCAGTATATTTAACTCCAACGGCATTCGAAAACAGCATAGTCGGTTTAGCTCTTAATAGCTGCTTCTGTTTCTTCTGTTTATGCACAGGTTATTTGCTTTGGCCCATAACCAATTCTTGGAAGCACACATTTACCTCAAATATATAAAACAAACAAGGAAATTTCTTGGGGAATAGAGTATATTTTAATATATCAAGCATAAGTAATAAAAAATTCTAACGACTGTTTATAACAATTTATTATTATTAAACAGTCTAACGACTGTTTATTGTTCTTTCTGATATGTACATTATGCAGTAAATTTCACTTCCTGGCATGCATACTACACAGAAATTGAGGAATATCAAATAAATAAATATATCAACATATATACCAGATGAAATCGAACATATGCCCCTTGCAAGTTAAAGTGCATACAATAATTACCACTGAGTTTGAAGTAGGCCAAATAAATTCAAAGTTTTCATAAATTGATTTACTTTCAACTTGTTGATGAGTTATATTATTTTTAATCTTAAAAATAATATAAGTGAAAAAAAATACTATAATAAAAATAAAGAAAAACATTTAAGAATATATCTCAGTTTTTTATTTTACATAAAATTTCCATAACCTATGAATAAACAAAAAAAAAATTAACACTCTAAACTTATGCTTAAAGTGATGTAAGGTTATATAATATATATATATATATCCAAGTAAAATGTTTATAATGAAATATAATTCATGAGTGTACAAAATGCTGTACTCTGATTTATTTATTGCTACTCACATTTTTGTAATAAATATTTATATTTTTTTTTCAAAAAACAATTTACTTGTATGATTTTTTACAAATAAGCCAAAAAAAAAGTTATTGAAAAAGTTAATATGAAGACCTAATAATAAATAGCTGGCTTTGTCAGAACCATCTTGAGAAGGTGTCCTTCACATTAATTTCCTTAACAGTTTAGATTTATTTATTTATATCAAATTTTGTATAAAATTATAGAATGCTAGTAAGTTAAACGCCTCAATTTTTGGTTAAAAACTTTCTTACTATACATAATATTCTCTTTTCATTCCTAATTAACGCATATAAAAAAATTTTAAACATTTATAAAAAATGTACAAGAGGATAATTTGAAACGCACGTTTTGAAATATATTACAATGAAACTATCATATAGAACTTTATTTAACTAATATATGTTTTAACTTATATATGCTTTATTTAACTAATATATTTAACTATTTCTGGCCACGACGAGTGTCTTTTATAAATTATATATCTGATTGAACTTTAAAGTAAACGCACGGAAAAAGAGTTTAAAGGCAAGAATTTTTGAAGAGAAAAATATATGAAAAAAATTTAAAAATGTTAAATTTTATCCTGATATATTTGTGTCCTTGTTTTTGTCTAATGCCCTTATTTCACGGAAAAATTAAAAATGATTGCGCTGATTAAATATAAGAATAATTACAGAACTTTATAAACAACTATAGGAAACAACTTTTAATATAATACAAATAGAAGATCAAAGTTTTATGCAGTTATATGTGACTTTCCCAAGACAATGTATTTCATGTAATTGATACAAGAATGTCCTCTATGAGCAACCAGCTGTGTGTAATGAAAGGGTAAGCATAAAGATATTCTTATAAGAAAAAGTCACAAGGAATACTATCATAATAATAAGTGGATTACAACTTGTACATGTGACCAAGGGAAATCGCATTAAAATATTTATAAAGCACACAAATAAAGCCTTTATTGTGTTATCCTGGTTATTATTATATTTTTTTTAATATTTAATGTCATTTGTAATAAAAGTAATCATTTAAATCATTCTGCATTGTTAACACTCTTTTAAATGGTATTCAAATACATTATAAATCGCATTTAAGAGTTAATATTTTTAATGATTAAAAAGAAGTTCAATGTGTCAGATTTAAACAAAGTATAATGGAAGTAAAGCAGAATAAAAAGCAAAAATACATTAATGAAATGTATTATTGAGTATTTGAAATGAATAAAAATACTAATGATATCTCTCAACATAAAAAATTCTTCAAAATCAATTATTCAATTAATCCTTTAGCTCCAATAGAAGCGTGGAAATAGCTACAATTACATTTTAATTATCCTAGCCAATCAATAACAATTTTTTTTTTTCTGTCCAAAACCCATAATATTGTTTTCGTACATCAGAAATTCGCGATAAAAAAATCGAAAGCATTTACAAAAATTTTAAACCGTTAGCATATTATTCGGGTTTTTTTTCATACCAATTCAATCTTGTGCAATGTAACAGTTAATCTGTTGTTGACTGTTTGGCTGTTTTGCCCCAATAATGAAATGCAATATTGAATTTTAATTTTAAATTATTAGTTCAGCTTTTGTCATTTAAGAAGTTATTAAAAAATAATAATCATCATGATATCAAAATAATAACATTCATTAAATAATAATAATAATAATAGAAAAATAATAATAATCGAAAAAATAATAATAAACATTGAAAAATAATAATAATCATTCTATTCTAATTCATATATATTATTCCAGAACTCCAAATCAATCCCTAACTGTGATTATTTACAAAATAACTAAATGGAAACTTAGCCATGGTCTCAAAATGTTTTCGTTCAAGTGATTAATTATTACTCCTTTTTTTCACTCGTTGAGGAATTCAGTGTATCAAGGGTTATTTTAATGATAAAAACTAAAATTGCATTTTATTATAGCACATTCTGCGTGTTGTAAGTCAAGATTCATTTTGACACAAAGTATGAAAATTAATAAATTTATTTAAAATCAAAAACATTCAATTTTTGAATCTGAAATGAAACTTTCCTTCGCCACACAACATTCTTCGTAACTCAATTATCTTTATTTCACCTCTATTATGAACTAAAATGTAAATAATCATTTTAAATCGTAGCAGTCAATGCTATTTTTCACATCAAACTTTTAACATTTCATATTCCCCCGTGGGGGTCGGGATGAGAATAGCCCACTGTAACCCATGCATGTCGTAAAAAGTGACTAAAATGGATATCCAGTGCCCGCGGGTATATTCTTGTGGAATAAAAATTAAACGTCTCCCATTGGGTGTCCTATATGTTCGTACCACAAGGTCAAGGACAAAAAAAAATCTGCATTTTTTACCTTTAATCATGACCACGGGTTCATGGTCTTGGTAGATTTTACTGTCAACCAAGTAGGATAGAAAACAATACCTTTTCATATATAGGACTGGAGACAGTTCATGCATTTGAAGGTAGTCCTTACTTTCTGAAAGTAGCTTTAAAATATAATACAGGAAAACTCTCCCCAAAAAATGTGATTGTCGAAGGAAACGCTCATCTATGTTATCACAAAATGCATATATATATATACATATATATATATATATATATATATATATATATATATATATATATATATATATTTGCTCTTGAGTAAACACTGCAACTCATACACTTTTGAGTTCAAACATTGGACCTCTTGCATGCATTACTACTTTGTAACGAATCGACAATTAACGCAACTGAGAAAAACAATTTTGTTCACATTAGAAAAATTAAGAGTTATAATTTATCATTTTGAAAAGCAATGACAGTAACTTACACACCAGAAGGATTAAAACTTAATAATTTTTCATGCATCACCAATGTGGTCTAGTGGTTAGAATTCCTGGCTTTCACCCAGGCATCCCAGCATGGGACGATTCTTTTCCTTCAAAGTTCTTCTCCTTTTTTTTTTTTTTTTTTTTTGCTTTTGATTTATTAATGCGACATGGTCTTTTGGACCTGTTTTAGAGCCTAAACAATGATTATCTCCCTGGTTTAGGGGCGTAAACCAGGGGGATAAGTCATTTGAAGTTGTGGAAAAGGGGCGCCAAAATGGCTTTTATCCCCATTTGCTAACAAATAAACAAGATATCTAAAAGGTAAAGTATTTAAAATAATTTAATAAAGGAATAGCAAATAGTAGGGGGGTGGGTTTATATATTATACTTACGTGACTTGATTTCGGGGTAGCGGCGAGAACGCGGATTTATTAAAAAATTCAAGGGGAATACATGAAAACTCATTCACATTGGTGGGGAAAAAATATCAGCCGCAGGTGATTTATAATTTGGTTCTTGGTTACAGAATATTTGCAAGAACAAATATATACAAGTACAAAAATTTTCCAGGTTACTTTTTCTTCGATGCAAAATAAGGTATGGGGAATAAAAGCAACAACAACGGTCAATAAAGAATTAGTTTTGTTATTAATTAAAAAATAATAATAAAATATATTGCTCCATGTCTCATGCCATTCCTTCTATGAGATTGAGTTTTTTCAAAAGGGCAATGCTTTTTTCATTAAGCTAATTCAGCTCAAGGAATTTTTTAAGATATCCAATAGGAGCAATCATTCAGTGTCAAATCCAAAAACACGCTATTCATAAATGAAATTGCAATCCCGCAATTTGCTCCATTGCACACAAACATCCTTAACAATTTGGCTAATCCAAACCCATCCATCTCATTACAGGGCTTTACCTCCACTCATCCAGCTTGGGCTCAATTCCCCGGCAAGGGAAGAATCATTTTCTCCACCCCTTCTCCTTTTTTTCTTTTAATTTATTAATGCAAGCATAGTCTTTCGGACCTAATTAAGGGCATAAACCAAGGGTATCAGCAACAACAACAACAATGAACGACGAATAAAGAATTAGTTTTTGTTATTCAAAAGAACTTAATAATAATTACATAAAATGCTCCACATCTCTGTCGTTCCTTCCTTCTGATGGAGTTTTCCAAAAAGGTCACTGGTGATTTTTTTTTTCCTTTATTATCTCGCACTTTACTACATATATCTTTTCAAATTTTCAATCGTTAAGAAAATACTTTTTATTTATCCACCTCTAAGTTCAAATATATTTTAACTTAGTGGATGCACTCTTGGAAGTTAATGCAGTTTTTTCAAATATTAATTTCAGTAATTAAATTAAATTAATTAATTTTATTTTTATTTTTCATTTATGTTGCATATATCTACACATAGATGGCGCCAGATAAACCAAAAAAAAAAAAGAATGAAAAACTATTTATAAAGGACTTTTCTGCTATATAGTGAAAAAAAGTAGGAATTGACTTAAAAAATATTTTATATTACTTGTTTTCACAAGCTGATTCAGCTCATGATTTTTAAGGTGTCCAATAGGAGCAATCCTTCAGTGTCAAATCCAAAACACGTTGGCCTTTAAAACCGAAATTAATCCCGCAATTTGCTCAGTTGCACACAAACATCCATAACAATTCGGCTAATCCAAACCCTACATCCATCTCATTTACAGGGCCCAGAAACACCTTGCAGGGTCCATGGCATCAGTTACCTTGAAAAGGAGCCTTTCTAAAGAAGAAGGAGTGGGGGAAAGGAAAAAGGAGGATTTGAATTTGAATCGAATTAGTTTTTCTCGAAGAGGATCCAATGAATAACTATTTCCCTGGGCCCTCATTATAATTCCGGGAGTCCCTTCCAGGTCCAATAAGGAAAATGGATGGTCGATCGCTCCCAAACGACCCTCCAGGGAATTCCTCCCCAGACATAAGGGAACAATTAGTATTCTTGAACGGAACAATTAGCTGGAGCTGCGGCCATACGCAAATTAGGTGCTCAAAGAAAAATAAGAGTTTTCGTGGTTTCCATGCGTATGATCCTAATACATAAGCACTCTGGGGAAGGTGAGAATTACCATATGCAAAAAGTAATTGTTAACACCTACATAATAAAATTGAATAGGCTATACCTATTTTAAGCATTAGTTGTGTAAAAAAAAGCATTGTTCCAGTGTTAAAAAGAATCAACCAATTATATACACATGAAATATGTGATGGACAAAAGTAAAGTTGGATACTTTAACTTAACGAAATGTATAATTTATTTTTCAATTATAAAACAACAGAATTCAAGCTAAAATGAAAAAAGACTTGGAGTATAGTTTTCAATAAATAGGTTTTCAATATTTTTAGTCATTTTGTTTTTAAAATATGATAAAGGAAAAACTGTAGTTTTTTTTTTGTTTTTTTTTTTTTTTGAAGTTCATCTTTAAATAAATTAAAAAGAAAGTTGCTACAAATAATATTTCTTATGTTTAAAATTACAGTTATCGGATTTAAGATTTTGCAAGATATCAAATCAAATTGTTTTGTCTAATACATCTTTATTGAACCAAGTATTTTAGGAAGTTCATCATTTTTTATTACAGATGATCCATTACAGGGAAAAACTCCCAATAAATAAATTTTTAATTTTTATGACATTGGTTTTAATTGTTTTTAATCATTTTTGCTTAAAAAAATATTATAAAGGGAAGAATTGTAGTTTATGTTTTGAAGTTCATTGTTAAATGTAATTTAAAAAAAGCTACTATAAGTATATTTATCTTTATCTAATAACAGTTATATAACTATAATAATAAATACTTAGTTATAATATTATATATATAACTAAATAATCTACAGTTTATTAGATCAAGATCTTACGAGAGCAATACATA